>JASXTE010000007.1:20720000-21022500 GCA_030280995.1 Hemileia vastatrix | reverse complement strand
AATAATTTAGATTTTATTGAACAGTATGAATTCATTCATCTTCTTAGCTATATTTCTTATTAAGAATCAATACTTAACTTAATTAATTTTTATAAAAATTTATTTTAATTGAAAAAGTTTAAAGTTTTCATTTAATATAATAAAAAAGTTAAGGCTGTAAGCTTAAGTTATCTTCAAGTTCAAATTGCTGACAAATATTTTTTTTAAATTTTTAAACTATCTGAATTCATAACTTGAATTTTTCAATAAAATTTGAAGTAAAAATCTAAGCAAAAAGATTTTTATAATCAAAAGGAGTTAAATAATGTTTAATAAATACAAAAATCATATTCCATCAGTTAAGTTTAAGTAAGAAAGAAAAATTTGTGTCTTTTCATATATATTGTAGATTCAAAAAATGTAATTTAAAAGTTTTGTTAATCTATAATATGGAAAAACTCATCTTATAATAATTAAAAAGAAATTTAAAGATTTTATTATTAAAAAAACTATATTAATTCACAATTTTGATATATTTTAAGCATTTCATAGTATTTAGTATAAATCTTTTCATTAAAAAGGTAAACCTGTGCTCACATTAAGGAGTTTAAAATAAATTTTTTTTAAAAAAAATATCACAGATTAACTTATCTTGAACAGTGGTCAGAAACAGAATCTGATAAAGAGCTCAATCCAAGTTCCATCACAACTAAGATGTATATGTTTATAAAATTGTATATAATTATTTTTTAAGAAAAACTTAAGCAATGAAAGGGCTCAAGGGGCTTATTATTTTACAAAATAATTATCATTAAATATATTGGAAAAGATTTATTATCTACTTTTTATAAATTTTTATTTATTAATAATAATTATTCACGTATATATAGTAATCATAAAACAAACAAAATCAATCTAAAAGGTAAAATATAGCAATGAATTGTTTGTTCAAGTCTCATCTGCACTATATAAGAAAAGCCACAGTTATTTTTCATCTAAACTACAGCATTTAATATTAAATTAGAGAATAAATAAATTCACAATATAATTTCAAAAGGTACTTTCTTTCAATATCATATGTGCTTTTTTCTATTTTTAAATTTTTTTCTAAAATTTACCTGTAAAACTTATTTTTTGATCTTTTGTATAACTATCACAATCTTCCATGAAATGATTTTCTAAAAAAATTTACTAGGGCTTTAATGCTAGTTTTTATATTTTTAAAATTATTCTACTTCAAATATAAGTATTTATTACAAACAGCCAATATATATGTATTTTGTTTTGATTAAGGATGTAAAATAGCCATGCATCAGGTTTAACTATTGGTTTTCTGAATGAAAGCAAAACATCATATTGTTACAGTGTGTATTCTATACTTTTGTCGGTCAGCCGTCTAGAAGATATAAGAGAAGAGGGAAGAAAAGAGAGGAGGACAAGAAGGAGATAGTAGTTTAGAAATAAAGGAAATAAAAACAATTGAAATTATTTAATTTATTTGAGAGAAAGCAACGACGAGTGATTTGAGAGGTGACAACAAATTGGTTTTATTAATATTTAATATTGTTTAAGTAAGAGTTCTGCACAGCAAACACTATAATTACTATCAGATTTAAGGCAACCTTTAAATTGTTATTTAGAATTTTTAATTAGAATTTAATACTAATAAAAGTAATAATAAGCGTAATAATTTTATTTTTAAATTGTTGAGTGTGTAATAAGTGATAATTCTACAGGGGATTATCCAAGGCCCTTTTATAGGCAATGGGTCCTCTGAAGCGCTACAAGTGACTATATACAAAATAGTAATGAAGTAAAACAAGAAGATAAAAGAAGACATTTGTAACATAGTAATTAAGAGAAAATTATACGAAAAATAATAAGAATCCCAATTAAGAATATAAAATTCCCATCCCAAATTTCCCAAATCAGTTAATACAAAATAGTGAGTAACTAAACAACCCTGTGATCTATGAACTATGGGAAAAACAGATAAAACAAGTATTACAATCTGTTTTCAGCATTTCTAAGTGAAACAAATAACATGTTTTGACGTAACAAGGCATGCAATCATTTTAATTCAGTGTAAATTAATATGTATTAATTGTTTTCACTATGTAATTTAATAACTAGTTTAACTGAAACAATTAATTAATTTAATTTGAGAATTTATAATACTATTTTATAAAATAAGTATTATAATTTATTTGATTTTCTTCCTGACACAATTTAAGGGTCAAAAGAAGCGCCACTAATTATTGTTTAGTATCATATGAGAGGTAGTATTTAATATATAAATTTAAGTAATTAATTTAAATATATTATAAATCAATTTTACACTTGTAATTATAATATATGTTTTTTTTTCTTTTTAATTAATTAAATATAAATTTATAATTATTAAATACATAAAAATGCGCCATTATTTGTAGAATATATTATATTATGCTCAATTTAATTGTATATAAAAATATATATAACCAATAAATTTAATGTAACACTTGTATATAATAAAATTCTTATATAATTTCATTATGCAATAAAATATTAAGTTATATTCATTAAATACAAGTCTTACCCACTTTTTAAGGTTTTATAATTTATATATCATTTACTGGACTCCTGGAATAGCCTGGCTGACACTCCCTCACTCTAAAAAAAACAATAATAAAAAAAAAATGCTAAGATTTTTTCTTTTTGTATTTTTTCAACAGAGCAGGCAGATTTGAAATTTCCTTGCCAGGTATCCATGCATCATGTTCAGATGATTTGTTCTTATATCTCAATAAATATTCAGTACCTCTTTCAGAAGTGATAATTCTATCATTGAGAATTTTATCAATTTCTGCTGTTTCTGTGACTTCCTGAGGGTTCTTCTTAGGTCTTCCTCTTCTTTTTGGAAATAAGTCACTGTTGGAAGTATAAGGTTTAAGTAAAGAAATGGGAAAAACAGGATGTTTCCTATCATATGGAGAATACAATACAACTTCTACTGCATTATCACCAACCATTCTTTTAACAACAAATGGTCCTACAAAAGGATCTTTTAATTTGTGGTTACCTTGTAAATTGAAATGGACAGTAGAGATCAACACTTCATCACCCTTGTTAAATGTGTATTCTTTATGGGATTTATCCCATCTTTTCTTTTCATATTCAAATGCTTTATCAATACAACTTTGAGCATGTTTTCTGCAGAGCTGTTGCATTTGCATAAAAGATTTTACACCAGGGTGCAGTTCCAACTTAGGTAATTTATTATTGAGAATCTGAGCAGGAGTGTTTGGGACATAACCTAACCAGAGCTTAAAAGGCTTTTTCTCAGTGACAGAATGAACAGTGCTATTATATGCAAATTCAAGACCAGGCAAAAGAGTGACCCAATCATGAGTAAATCTGTCATTGTCTTTATATTCTAAACCAAAGGCACAATACCTTCTAATCATATCTTCCAGAGTTTGAATCATTCTTTCAGCTAGACCATCAGTCTGAGGATGATGAGCTGTAGACAATTTTAACTCACAGCCACAAATATCCATCAAAGAGGTCCAAAACTCAGAAGTGAATTTTGGATCCCTATCAGAGATAATGGCTTTTGGAAAACCAATAATATTAAACATGTAAGACCACCATAAGAAAGCTAATTCTTTGGTGGATACATCTTTGTGGGTTGGAATAAATTTGCACATTTTCGTGAATTTATCCACTATTACCCAACAAGAGTTAAAGCTGTCTTTACCTGCAACAGGAAGACCAGTGACAAAATCCATATTAATGATTTGCCAGGGAGCACTAGGTGCTTCAATATGTTGTAATAACCCTGCCCTTTTACCTGTTAATCTTTTAGATTTTTGGCAGGAATCACAAGATTCAACATATAATTTTGTGTCTTCAGACATATTAGCCCACCATGCAGTGTTTTTGATTCTAATCAATGTTTTTTCAAGATCAAAATGACCAGCTAATATGTCATCATGACAAAGTTTAAGGATAGTTTCTTTCATTGAAGGAGGAATAACAATTACATTGGTAAGCTTCCTTCTATAATATATATAACCATCTTCAATAGAAAACTTTCCTTTATTTAAAGCATTTTGGTACTTTGCAGGAAGAGTTTTTATTAATGATTGAATTGAAGCATTCTTAGGATCATTCAAAATAGTAACTAATTTATTTAAGTCAGAATCTTTATCATATGAATCCAGTATTAATTGTAATAACTCTTCTTCCATATCAACTATAAATATACCATGTATATGAACAGTGTCATCCTCAGGTACATAAGCAGGATTGGAGTCATTATTTGGCAGAGGCAATCTGGAGAGCATATCAACATTAGAGTGAACATTTCCAGCTCTGTGGATAATAGTCATCCTTCCTCTGTATTCCTGAACAGCAAGTTGCCACCTGAACATATGTCTGTTAGGTGTTTTGAGGTTTAAGAGAGATTTCACAGCACTACAGTCAGTTACCAACTCAAATTTTTGGTCATCCAAGTAGTAATGAAGTTTCTCAAGAGCCCAAACAACTGCTAAGCACTCCAATTGAGTGGCACCATATTTCAATTCACTATTTCTTAAGGTTCTTGAAATATAACAAATTACAACCTCTGAGGATTTATCATTAATAATTTGCTTTTGGTGAAGGGCAGCACCCAGACCAATAAAGCTAGCATCTGTATAAAGTACAAATGGCTTGTTAAAATCTGGGAGAGCCAATATAGGGGCTGTCATTAAGCAACTTTTCAATGTATTAAAAGCTTTCTGACAGTCATCATTCCAGAGAAAAGCAACATCTTTTCTGGTGAGTTTTGTAAGAGGCAAGGCTATGACCTGATAATTTTTAATATATTGTCTATAATAGCCACACATACCCAAAAAACTTTGGATTTCTCTTACAGAAGTTGGTGCTTTAACATTTTGAATGGCAGCAACTTTATTATGGTCTACACAAATTTGTAAGCCTGACACAACATGGCCAAGGACTTTCAAAGATTGAAAACCAAATTTAAACTTTTTTAAAGATAAGGTCATATTGATTTCATCCATTTTTTGGAAAACTTTATTCAAGTGAATCATATGTTCATCAAAAGTTTTAGAAAAAACAATAATATCATCAATATAAACCATGAGCCAACCTTCAATAATTTCTTGATGGAAAGTGTTATCCATGACTTTCTGGAAAACTGAAGGAGCATTTTTAGGGCCAAATGGCATCCTAACATACTTATATATTCCCATATGAGTAGCAATAAGCAAAAAATTTTGAGAATTTTTCTCAACTGGAACTTGATGATAACCTTTATTACCATCCAGACAACTAATAAATTTTGCACCTTGCAAGGTAGCATGTATTGAATTAATTCTGGGTAAAGGATAAATATCATCAACAGTATAAGTATTTAAAGCTCTGTAATCTCCACATAATCTAGCTTTATCTTTTTCATATGAAATCAAGACTGGGGAGATGACACAATATTTGGGGGTGACATTCACTTTCTCAATGATATTCATTTTCAATAATGTTTCAATATTATCTTCAATATCTTTTCTTTTTGATGGAGAAGCAGGATATGGTTTTTTTCTTAAGGGAAGGAGGAATATCACTCAAATTACAGGATAAGGTAATTTTCATCTCTTCCTGAACAATTCCCAAGACATGAGAACCATGAGCAAAAGCCATAGGGAAAGAGGTAATAGAGGCAACAATAGAATCCTTTTGTTCATTAGTCAAATGATCACCAAAAGAAGCGGTATTTATTTCATGTAATAAAGCATCCATTTCAGTTGTTGTTCTACCTTTACATTGGGTCAGTGAGTTACAAGATTTCAACAAATGCCCAGAAGGTTTAGGAGAAGAAATTTTGAATTTTCTTTTCCCATTCATTCCTAAGGTAAAGCAATTATTTGCTGGGTCCAGTTTCACACCAAACATGGTTAAAATATCATTTCCCATAATAAACCAATTGCTCAAATTATCATTTTTCATGACAACAAACTCACAAATAGCTCTGACAAAACCACCATTATATTTGAAGAATACAGAGGTTTTGTATTTGCCAATAGGAAATAAGGTAGAACCATACCCTCTCCATTTTTCAGAAGTTATAGGCAATAATTTACTCAAATATTCCTTATCCACTGAAGCCAAAGCTTTTTCAGATACTACACTTCCTCCAGCACCAGAATCAAGCACTACATCAACATTTTTACCATTAATGATAACAGGTGCCTTTAAAGGGGATATAGGAATAGAATTGTTAGTAATATCTTTAATTATCTCAGCATTTTCTACTGAAGATAAATTCAATACACAATCTTCAGATATATTATTTAAATAATGGACATCATGTTCCAACATTAAAACATCTTTAACAGATTCATTGTCATAGGAGATATTACTTTCACAGTCACTGGAAGAATTATTGACATCAAGTTCAATTTCATCAGTGTCTTCATTTTGTTCAACAAGATGAATTTTCTTGTCACAAACATGACCCTTCTTCCACGGTTTGTTACATTTATAACAAGTATTTGTTGCATATTTTTTAGGTGCAACTGGGGCAGAGGGTTTACCAGATTTTTCTGGGAGCTTTATAGAAGGTTTATTCTGATCATTATAAGATTTACTAAGGTAATTCTTTGGTTCATATCTATGGTTGAGTAGTACTTCATTACAGATATTAATGAAAGAAGAATTTTCCCTTACATGCTCAGTTCTAGCAACAATCAAATCCCTAAGAGAATTTGGTAATTTATACAAGATTTTATCTCTCCAAATATCATAATCCATCTTTGGATCAATTGCTCTAAGGATTTTAGTTATTTTCATCAGAAAAACAATGGGCTTTTCAACAGAGGAGGATACATATCTAGTATTCTCATACAGTCTTTGCTGAGCTAACCTGAATTTTGAACCACCAAACTGATTCTCAATCAAGGATTTCCAATCATTCCATGTATAATGATTGTTATCTAAGAGGACAGATTCATACCACATCAAGGCTATATTGGAAAATAAAGAAATTAGCTTAGAAACAATTTACTCATCAGGTAGTTTATAAGATCTCTTTAAATTATCAATTCTCTGGATAAAGTGTTGCCAATCAGAGGAAGAATCACCATCAAAGGTAGGATATTGGTCTAACTTAGGCCAATTTTTCTGACTACTGGGATGGTCCACTTTTTGGTTTGAATTATTCATTAGTAATAATTCCTGAAGTTTAGCCAGGTGTTCAGAAATTTCATTATTTACAGAAAAAGCTGGTGCATGACCATCACAAGATTTTTTGCTAGTAGCAAAAGATTTTACAGACTCATTGTCAGTTTGTTTAATGGTTGAAATATGAGGAAGAAAGGATGAACTTTGTTCAGGTTTTTTCCCTTTATTTTTATGCAGCTTATTTGCAGAAATCTCATTTAATTCATTATTGATGGTTAAGGTTGAGAACTTTTCCTGTAGGTCAGACACATAGTTTCTTATTCTTGGAATTTCAGACATCTGGTCATTTACTTTTGCAAGAGATAGAACATTTCTGTCCTCAGAAACTGAGTGTTTGGTACTTAGTGCATGGAAATCATTTTTTAGCTTCTTAAACTCATTTTGTAGAGATTTTATTTCATTTTTGAATGAATAATTTTCCTCAATAAGGGGTTTCAATTCACTCAATGTCTTATGTAGACTGATATTTCTATCTGAGATAGCTCTATGGTCACTTCTTATTTGTTTTTGTTGACTAAGAACAATATTTAAGGTTTCTTTGATTTTTAAATAAGCTGTATCTTGTACAGAAGAACTCACTTTACATTGCAAGTGTAAATTATTTAATCTATCATTTTCATGGATTAACACGTCTCTCACATGTTTGTCTTTCACAATATTAAAATCAAGGGTATCTTTCAATATTTCCTCAGAAGTTTTTTCAATTAAGGTATAGATTTCAGGGGGAACAGAATCATTTTTAATTGCAAGAGAAGGATTAATTAAAGATGTAGAAGTTAAATGTAAAGGTTCATCAAATGACAATTTGCTAATTACATCAATAGGGCTACTAGTTACAGGAAGCTGTCTTTTAACAGGTTTAACTGTTCTTTCACCATGTTCAATAATATTACCTGCAGAAGAAGATTTATTAGAAAACATACCCAAGTGACAATCAACCAAATTACTTACCATGGCAGAGGAGGAAACTTCCCCTGGGACTGGTTTTGGGAATGTGCTTGGGCCTTCTTTCTCCTGCCTTGTTGGTAGGGATGAGGAGGTGGATCGAAATTGGGTGTTCTGGATGGGCCAGGCTGATGATGAGGCGGGTGTTGCACATTCTGTTGGTAGTGACTCATTAGATAATCCCATTTCCATTGCTCTACTTCCATAGTATTTGGATTTTGGATGGTTGAGCTGGGTGGCTGTGAAGGTTGAGCCTGAAATTGAAGCTGATTGGGAGGCAATTGAGGAGGGGCCTGGGCCTGAATCTGGTTCCTGAGTTCTTGGACCTGATCCCACAATGTGTCTACCTTTGCTTTGTACGTCATATTTTCTGTCTTCAACTCTTTTATATGACTGGATAGGTTGCTGATTTGTTGTGGCAGAGGAAGCTTTTTTATTTTGAAGCCTTTTGGAAGACCTTCTTGAGGCACTAGAGGCTTTACTTCCTTCTGTGGTACTGGGGGAAGGGGGTTCGGTTTGTTTGCATTTCCTGTCATTTCCACATCCTGCAGTATGTGAATTCTTTGTGTTAGCATAAGATTTTTTATGACCAACTTTAGAAGAACTTACAGTGTCAGCATCATAGTCAATTTCTATCTCATCCACTTGCATGTTATCCATTTTTTCTGCCAAATTGTTGGACATACTAGTGGGAAGATTTATATTTTACTTTGTACTTTATAAAAAAATAATCAAAGTTAGTCAATAATTGCTCCAAATAATATAAAAAAAATTTTTTAATTAATTAAATTATAGAAAAAATAATTTTCAATATAAAGTAATAATTAAAAAATTAATTTTTTTAAAAAAAAAATGGATTGCAAGGTTAAATTGGGAATAACAAGTAAGTTAATTCAACCAATTAATTACCAATATTAAATATGGCAATATATTGGGACTAAGCACAATGTACTTTTAAGTCAACCAAAATTAACAATAATTAATAATAAAAAAAAATTAAATTAATAATTCAATTTGTATTAATAATAATGTCAATTCTTCTAGGACTAAGAGGATTTAAAACTCTATAATGGTCAACTAGGAAAAAAAAAATTTTAAAAATTGAACACTTACACTCAGTGAATCAGCAATTAAGCCACAATCACTGTTATTGCAATAAAAATATAGTAATATGAGTGAGAGGCGCAAAGGTGAACTTACTATAGTGATCGAAAAATCACTTCAAAATAATATAAAAATTAATATTATATAAACCTAAGATGTCGAACCCAAGTTCGAAACACAGTCGCGGCAAAAGTTTCGTTTTGCTAGGTGGTCCGTGCGTTTTGTCGTTCGTCGCCAGGCTCGATCGTCGTCGACGTTTGGAAAGGCCCTCAGTTGTCGGTCAGCCGTCTAGAAGATATAAGAGAAGAGGGAAGAAAAGAGAGGAGGACAAGAAGGAGATAGTAGTTTAGAAATAAAGGAAATAAAAACAATTGAAATTATTTAATTTATTTGAGAGAAAGCAACGACGAGTGATTTGAGAGGTGACAACAAATTGGTTTTATTAATATTTAATATTGTTTAAGTAAGAGTTCTGCGCAGCAAACACTATAATTACTATCAGACTTAAGGCAACCTTTAAATTGTTATTTAGAATTTTTAATTAGAATTTAATACTAATAAAAATAATAATAAGCGTAATAATTTTATTTTTAAATTGTTGAGTGTGTAATAAGTGATAATTCTACAGGGGATTATCCAAGGCCCTTTTATAGGCAATGGGTCCTCTGAAGCGCTACAAGTGACTATATACAAAATAGTAATGAAGTAAAACAAGAAGATAAAAGAAGACATTTGTAACATAGTAATTAAGAGAAAATTATACGAAAAATAATAAGAATCCCAATTAAGAATATAAAATTCCCATCCCAAATTTCCCAAATCAGTTAATACAAAATAGTGAGTAACTAAACAACCCTGTGATCTAAGAACTATGGGAAAAACAGATCAAAACAAGTATTACAATCTGTTTTCAGCATTTCTAAGTGAAACAAATAACATGTTTTGACGTAACAAGGCATGCAATCATTTTAATTCAGTGTAAATTAATATGTATTAATTGTTTTCACTATGTAATTTAATAACTAGTTTAACTGAAACAATTAATTAATTTAATTTGAGAATTTATAATACTATTTTATAAAATAAGTATTATAATTTATTTGATTTTCTTCCTGACACAATTTAAGGGTCAAAAGAAGCGCCACTAATTATTGTTTAGTATCATATGAGAGGTAGTATTTAATATATAAATTTAAGTAATTAATTTAAATATATTATAAATCAATTTTACACTTGTAATTATAATATATGTTTTTTTTTCTTTTTAATTAATTAAATATAAATTTATAATTATTAAATACATAAAAATGCGCCATTATTTGTAGAATATATTATATTATGCTCAATTTAATTGTATATAAAAATATATATAACCAATAAATTTAATGTAACACTTGTATATAATAAAATTCTTATATAATTTCATTATGCAATAAAATATTAAGTTATATTCATTAAATACAAGTCTTACCCACTTTTTAAGGTTTTATAATTTATATATCATTTACTGGACTCCTGGAATAGCCTGGCTGACAACTTTGGCAAAAAAATAGAGTTCACCACCTGATTTTCACCACCATTTTTGATGCTCCTTCCACCCCTTTGTACATAATTTTTAGACTCCTTACCTGTTTCACATCTATTCCCACCTTTTTCCCTTTGTTTTGCTTTCCATTCCTTCAAAACTGAACGTTTACTCTTCTCAGCCTTTCCCACCTGTTTTGCTCACACTGCATTCTCTCCCCTTTCACTTTTCAGCCCATTTGACCCCTTTTTCACTAATCACAACCCATCCAAATCCTTTTTCCCTCTTTCTACCACAACACACCTCTTCTGATTTCCACATTACCACACCTCACCCTTTTGGCTCCAAGTTCACACCACCATACCCCATTCACTACCACGTCCACCCCCTTGCCAACCTTTTTTATCCCTTATCACATCTGTTTCTATATTCCCCACCACTTTTTTTCCATCCTAACTCTATCACTCTTCAATAAAGTCCACCCCTCACACTTTCCACTCCCTCCCTTTTACTTTATATCTTAACTCTTTCACTCTAAAGTGATTAAAAGGGGCTGGAGAGGTGAGTGAAAGGAATGAGTTTCAAGGAGGTAGGATGGAGAGGGGTGGAGGAGCAATCAAAAAGTGTGAAGATGAAATAGAATATGTAAGAAAAATCAAAATGAAAATAAGGAAGAAAATTTAACAGGGGAACAACATGATATGAACCAGAAATTACAGGGAAAGATACGGAAGGAAAGTTTTTAAATATAATAAATAATCTATATATATATATATATATATATTATAAAAAAATGGAAAGGGTAATATCCTGAAACAGGAAAAAAATCAAATTTCAGTGTACTAATTATTGCACATATGGTTTATCATCATAAAACACAACCCTTAATATTTTGATTTATTGAAGAAGAAGGAAATTTATTATTTAAAAGTAATAGTGGTCATATCAGTTTCTACTTGATTTAAAAAAATGATATGTATTAATTATATAAATGATACCTCTAAATTAATGTATTTTAACTACATTTGAAAGAGATTTTTAACTTTAAAAAATATTTTAAATATTGAAAAAGAAATTAATAATTACTGATGATAAAATTAGAAGAAATATACATATTTACAAAACTTTTAATCATTAAATACAATGAAATATATATGTTAACCACATATTTTCTCTTCAAAAAATTCTTATGATATTAAGTAATTTCTCTATATAATGATAGCTCCACAAACTTATGTAATTATGTAAAAAAGCTTTTGATATGATTTACATGATAAATTTACTATTTTGTATTAATTCATAAAGCAGAAGCATGATATCTTTAAAATTTATTGCATTTTCCAATCTTTTAATGTTGTAGACATCCCTCATATCAATATTCCTTTAATAATTATAGTAAGTCAGATTACAAGACTTTTTGTAATAATTATCAACAGTGCTTCAATAAGTCTTCAACTTGTCTTTGAGTTAATTTCAGAGAGGTTTCAAGCTTGATTTTTGGCTGTTTCATCACTGCCTCATCATGTGCTAAATCTGATATAAATTAGGGTTCAAGGTTGCCAAATTGCTAGAAAGTCTGCCCCCCATATTGCTTGGTGAGTAGCATTGAAAAACAACTTAGATCAAAGCCAAGCAAGACTGAAATTAAGAATATTTAAAATAAACCTTACACCAAGGACAAAAATTATTAGATGCTGAAGGGGATGGTGGATATGGGACCTCCCAGTTTTGGAAAATTTGATTTGAATGGGGAGCCTATTCCTAAATAATATGAATTGGATTCTGAGGAGGATATACTATTAGCATCTCTTTCCATGCAGTAGACAATTCTATAGTACTAGCTATAGGCCTTGACCAAAGGAGTTATAGTAAAACTGGAGAGAAAAACCCCTGTCCCTTTGAGAAAATACCAGGTGAGATTTATTTTCTACAGCAAATTAGAGAGAGTTACTATACCCCTTCCAACAAACTTCTTGACTGTTTAACAAGTGAAGAAAGTAGCTAATAGCAGACCACTGAAAACCAAAGAGCAAGAAAACTGAAAAGGAGAAAGATCCACACCAGAAAAACAAAACACTGTTCACTTGTTGCACAGAAAACAGCAGTAATACTTGATACAGGCTGTAAAGCTACACCAGAGAAACCAGTTTCTAAAGTTGAGTTAAATGAAGAACTAACCTTGCAAAAAACACAGCCAATTGTGGCCAAAAAACAGTGAAAACTAAGTGAGAAACAATGATATCACCTCTGGATGGTTTTATGATAATTAAAATTTCCCCAAACTGTCTTATTCAGTATGTACACACAGACCACCATGTAAAAAAATCCATGCACAGCAATGAATTTGGCACTTTTGGCAGCCAAATTGAATAAAAACCCTCTAGAAGCGCACCCCAGCTTTCTATAACCGAGGCAGGCAGGCTGCCTGCCTAGAAGCGGCCAGACCTCCCTGAATCCAGAAAACCACCAAAAACCTCCAAAAAATCCCAAAATACTTAGAGAATTACACCACAACTACTAAAACCCTTAAAACACAAAATTACCCTATAACAACATTGTAACATAAGATTTAGAGCCAAATTATCTCTACTTAATGGTACTAAGCACTTAACCCTAAGACTTAAGGTTAGCCCGTAAAACACAAAAAACAAAATTAAACAGCTAACTTTTAAAAATGAAAAGTGAGAAAATGACCCCTTAAAACTTAGAATATGAAAAATGTAATTGAGACATGAAATATAGAGATAAGCCAGCACTATCCAATGGTACTAACCACATACCCATAGTTATAATATTCACTGAATAAAACCAAAAAACCACCAAATTATTCAACCAATGTCAATAAAGACATACCAAAACAGCACCAAACAACCCAACAAAGGCCTCTGCCAATTTTGAAAGACTACATACTCCCTCCAATTGAAAATTTCTGCATTCTCCTTCACCAAACCCACCATGTTCACACATTTTTCAAAATCCATCTCTGAA
Source organism: Hemileia vastatrix (assembly GCA_030280995.1). NCBI lineage: Eukaryota > Fungi > Basidiomycota > Pucciniomycetes > Pucciniales > Zaghouaniaceae > Hemileia > Hemileia vastatrix. Next base: position 21,008,738 of record JASXTE010000007.1, on the reverse strand, counting down.
ATGGGTCCCTGTTAATATTGTATTGACCATAACCTCATCTGTACCATAACACTACCAATCCATCCATACAGATCTGCTTGTGATTCCTGCTATTCCAGAAATAAATCTTGCTCTGGAACTGGTCCATTATCATCTGCAACAGATTCACCTCCCCCTCAACCTGGTCCATCTTTCAGCAAAACTAAAAGATCTAGGCCTTCCATCATGATACCCTGATTAATCAACAAGTTACACCCTTCCAAAAAGAGTTTTAACACCACCACAACCACTAGCTCTACCATAACTGGTCCTTCTTATGGTAAAACCAATGCTTCTCCAAACTGAAGTTTAAGCTGATAAATTTCCAGTTCATTCCCATCCAGACAGTGATGATGAAATTGTGAGAACCATTGAAAAACCACCACCCAAGAAATTGCCCACCATCAAGGACAAATTCCAAAAAAACTCTTCTCAACAAAAACATCTCATTCTAAACTATTTCCAATCCACTCCTGCCAAAGATCCATAGGATATTGAGAAAAGAAGACACCTCATCCACCAGTTTAAGACTAATGCTAAACATTTTGTTTCATCTCTTGATTCTCTTCTGTAATTGATTTTAGCCTGAAATTCTTGACTTAGAAATAAAATAATAAAAAAACTAATCAGTTTAAAGTCTTGGGTAACTCATCCTTAGTTTTAAGTCTTGGGTGAATAACAGCCCTCATTTTATAGTCTTGGGGGACTCAAAAACCCTCAGTTTATAGTCTTGGGGGACTCCAAAACCTGAATCAAAAAGACAGAACCAGAGATGAAAACATTAAAGACCAAAGAAACAAACTAACATTCTGGGGTAAATGTTCTACAGAGCAGCCAGCTCATTAGTCAACCCCACACTTACCTTACCTGAATTCAGAGACTCCCCCTTTGGATTCCCTCTGCCAGAATTAAACCAACATAACATTATCAGTTTATAGTCCTGAAGGACTCAACCAAAAAACCATCCACAGTTTATAGTCTTGGTGGACTATACCCTTTTTCAGTTTAAGGTCTTGATGGACTGACCACAGTGTTCAGTTTAAAGCCTTGACAGACTTTCAACACATTGCATAGAAAGGACAGAGCCCATTCCATGCACATTACTCTGCAACCACCCTACTGAACTTCCACTTTCTCTTCATCTACTACACATCAATGATAAAAATTTTTCTTTTATCTCTTTTCTCTTCATTGTTGTCTCATCACAGATAATAGCTGGATCCCAAGATTTTTACCCATCAGATCTTCCTTGTTCCACTGTTCCCAAGGACTATTCTTACAAACAGTGTATCCACATGCGCAGACCTTGCACCTTCACTCTTACAATCCTGAAGCCAAACTCTACAACAGAGCCTGTGATTCTTGAAACCCTAAAAAGAAAAAATGTCACTACGCAATATAGGGGGTGGACTTGCTAGCAAGTCCTCAACCTGAACTCAGATGGAACTCAGATGGAACTCAGACTGAACTCATACTGAACCCATACTGAACTCTACTTGAACACCCACCTAAAACTGTTCTGCTGAGTGGTGTTCATCCCTGATTGAATGGTTCCTTTATCAATAGCTCAATGTGTGTTCAATCTATGGTGAGTTTGGGTCCAAGGTTGCGGACTTGCTAGCAAGTCCGCCCCCCATATTGTGTGGTGTGTTACAGGGAACCCAAATATCCTATACCACCACCTTCACCTTCACACAAATACACCTCTAGATCTCCTACCTGATCCCCAAAATTAGGTCCTGCTTCCTCTTCTCTATCTTCATCTCCATCCAGAAGATCATGCCGCTCTATTCCCAGAACTCTCTCCAAAAAATCAGCTTTATAATCCCAAGAAACAGCCTTTAACTCAGCAAATATGGCTAAATAAGCTTCAAAATCAGCTCCCAGGCCGCTAGACCGCATCCAGGCAGTCTTCCTACCTCTCTAGAAATCCAAAATAAGGCTCAAAACCATCAAATTCAACAAGAAAACAGCCAAAATCCACCAGTAAACAACAAACATTCCACACAACATCCTCATAGTGCTCCCAAAGCAATGCGCACAACAATTTCTTGATAAAAAATTACCAAAAACTCTAAAACTTCTAGAAGACCTGCAAAAGAACCTCAAGAAGGCACCAGAACACCCAACACTGCTCCCAAACAAAATTATCCCTCTCAATCAAGAAAAGTTAACTACCACTCTCCTCTACAAGCCAATTGCTCCTCTGAAAGTTTCAGATCTTCCAGATCTTCATCCAGAAAATCCCAATCAGCTTCCAGGTCACCTTCTCCTGGTCCATCCTACAACAACCCTGTTACTACACCACCAGTGTCCAACCAGACTGGGCCAAGAAATAATATCAAAAACAAAAAAGCATCCCTGCTGCTCCAACCAGGCCACAGGAAAGCCTTCCTTCTATTACATCTTCCCAACACCATTTAGAGAATGATCATGAGAATCCATACCTCCATCTGGTTGATCCTCCTGCAGCATGTATTCAGAATTCTTCAACAGCACAAATCCCAGCCGCTTATGAATTTGATGAGCTACCAATCCATAAAAACCAATTTAATAAATCCAATTTCTTTAACGGAGAAAAATTACTGATCCAAATCTTCTGTTTAGTTGGAACCCTGCCTCCTGAAGCTGCAATTGGGATTGGCCAACCTTTAGAAACTACCTTAAAGCTGGATTATGCCGGCATGAAAAAACACCTAAGCATGATGTGTTCTAACATGCTTAAGGCCTTTGCACTTCATGGTCCATTGAATGAATTCGAAATAAATCTTAGGAACCAGCTCCTTGATGACCACTGGAAGATATCTAGAATAATCAAGCACACCTTCCAACACCCTATCCCCACTTCTTCCACTTCTTCTCAAAAATTACCTTCTAATCTGGTTCCTGACCATTACAACCCATATACTCTTTCCAGCCGTCTACATCACAAAGAAAACAGTTCTTCCTCCAATCCTAACAAAAAGCAAAAACACCACCATAATCTGGACCAACCGCTGGAGGCATCTTCTTCGAGACATTAAAATGAAAGAAAGGATTTATTAATTCACTAAATAGAGAGAATGAAAATAATTAGCAAATATATATAAAATTGTTTAATTTTAATTTTAATTTTAATTTTATTATTATTATTAAATTTTTTATTAAATATTTTTATTTATTTTTATTTTTATTTTTATTTTTGTTTTTATTTTAATTTTAATTTTTATACTTATATTTATATTTATATTTATATTTATATTTATATTTATTTTTATTTTTATTTTTATTTTTATTTTTATTTTTATTTTTATTTTTATTTTTATTTTTATTTTTATTTTTATTTTTATTTTTATTTTTATTTTTATTTTTATTTTTATTTTTATTTTTATTTTTATTTTTATTTTTATTTTTATTTTTATTTTTATTTTTATTTTTATTTTTATTTTTATTTTTATTTTTATTTTTATTTTTATTTTTATTTTTATTTTTATTTTTATTTTTATTTTTATTTTTATTTTTATTTTTATTTTTATTTTTATTTTTATTTTTATTTTTATTTTTATTTTTATTTTTATTTTTATTTTTATTTTTATTTTTATTTTTATTTTTATTTTTATTTTTATTTTTATTTTTATTTTTATTTTTATTTTTATTTTTATTTTTATTTTTATTTTTATTTTTATTTTTATTTTTATTTTTATTTTTATTTTTATTTTTATTTTTATTTTTATTTTTATTTTTATTTTTATTTTTATTTTTATTTTTATTTTTATTTTTATTTTTATTTTTATTTTTATTTTTATTTTTATTTTTATTTTTATTTTTATTTTTATTTTTATTTTTATTTTTATTTTTATTTTTATTTTTATTTTTATTTTTATTTTTATTTTTATTTTTATTTTTATTTTTATTTTTATTTTTATTTTTATTTTTATTTTTATTTTTATTTTTATTTTTATTTTTATTTTTATTTTTATTTTTATTTTTATTTTTATTTTTATTTTTATTTTTATTTTTATTTTTATTTTTATTTTTATTTTTATTTTTATTTTTATTTTTATTTTTATTTTTATTTTTATTTTTATTTTTATTTTTATTTTTATTTTTATTTTTATTTTTATTTTTATTTTTATTTTTATTTTTATTTTTATTTTTATTTTATAATTATTTAAACTACTAACATACTAAAAAAACTTAAAAATAATTTAACAAAATTACCCAAAAATTGTGAGAGCTGAGAAATTCAAAGCAATGAATAGTAATAATAAAATGAGATAAATAATAATTTAAAATGGTATCCCCAGCCAATTGATGAGCTGATCCCCTGATACCTTACCCACATCCAAGTGCACCTTAATATGGATACACCTTTAAACAATTTTTAAATGAATTGAGATAAAAAAATAAATTAAGAAAACTAGTATCAATAAAGGAAAGATGAAATAAATAGAAATCAATGAAATTAATAAAAAATGAGATAGAGAAAAAAGGAAAATAGCATTGCCCGGCCAACTGATAATTCTTTCCCCACCAATGGTTGCCCACATCGAGGTGACCCTGATGTGGTGACACCATATAATATAATTTGTGATTTTTTTGCTGTTATATCTTAATAACCCCTGTAAAAAAAGCAAAAAAGTGAAAAAAGAAAATAATCTAAAACTACTATCTAACAAAACCATAGACAAAAAAATTCAAGAAAATAAAAGGAAAAAGTCTGGCTCCATAGAAAGTCCAGTCCAAGGAAATGATCACATGGAGGGCTCCCTCCAATAAGTAAAAATGATGGGAGACCACCAGTGATCCACCACCAAAACCAAAGAAACCAGTCCTGAATAAGTAAGCCAGTTTAAAGTCATAGTGGACTTGAAACCTGAATAATGAAAACCAGAACTAGGATTCAACTAGGACAAACAAAATAACTGAAACAGACATTATGGGGTAACTGTTCTACAGAGCAGCCAGCTCATCAGCAGCCCCCACACTTTCAAAAATAAAATCTAGAAGCCCCCCTGGGTACTTTCTAACAAAAACATAACATCCAACACCATATACCAAATTAAATAAATGTGGTAATTCCAGAACTTGAAGACCAAAAGAATTTTCAGTTAAAGTCATAGAGGAGTAAACCTGTGAAAAGAAACCAATACATGGGCTCAACCAAATTAAGAGAAGGGGTTTGAAACAGACATTTTGGGGTAACAGTTATACAGAGCAGCCAGCCCATCAGTTACCCCTACACTTGCCAAGATCAAATCTAGAAGCCCCACCAATGAGTACCTTTTAACAAATAACAATTTCCAATGAAACAGATGCACAGCATCACCAAAAGCCAAAATTAAAGAATGGTCCATAGTTTATCCTAATTGTGGAGTCAATCCTCTTCACTTCTAGTGCCTCTTGGGTAAAATCTCTTCACCTGATCAGCAGCCACTCTCTTCTTCAAGACTGCATTATCTAACTCCTCCAAAACATAAGAAACTCCAGAAACCTGAGATCTGACTCTGTAAGGTCCATTCCATCTGTCAGCAAACAACTTTCCCAACTAACTCTCCAAACTTCTATTATACGCCAAAACCAAACAACCAGGTTTCAAGGGATTCCTGAGTCTATGAACCAACTTCTTGTCCCAGTATCTGACTGACTGATTTCTTATCTTCATCATTCTAGATTATGCCTTCTCTCGACCTTTCACTCTACACCCCAACTGTTGCATCCTGGTACAGAGCAAATATTCTGTTGAGCACACATCATCCCAATCAATTCCAAGATAAGAGACTGCCTCCAAATCCACTTGTAGAACATCTTTCTGCCCAAATATTAATTCATAAGAGGAATAGTCAGTTGTCCTTTTCACAGTGACTCTATCAGAAAATTTCACCAAGGGTAAATTATACCTCTACTTTTCAGGACTATCTTCACACATATTCACCAAAGCATTCTTGATAACTTGATGGACTCTTTCAACAATGCCTTTAGCCTCAGGATAATAAGGTGTAGCCGCCCTGACTTTAGAACCAACACTTGCCACAGCTTCTTTAAATTTGCTCCAAACTCTGGACCACCATCAACAGTCACTAACATCATCAACCCATATCTAAACACCCATTCATTCCTTAAAAATTCTGCCACATTTTTGGAAGTCAAATAAACCAGAGGCATTGCCTCAGCCCAAGCAGACAAATCATACCTGGCAACAATAAAGTATTAATACCTTCCCTCTTTGATATGGACTGCATACAAACTGACTCTTCCAAACACAGTTGATTCACCAGTAGCAGGGACAACCTCTTTAGGATTCAAGTGACTTCTTCTAGACATTCTTCACAAGATTGAACCCAACCCTGAACAGCCAACTTCATACCTGGCTAACAAAATCTATCTGCTACTCTCCTATAAGTCTTCCCAAAGCCTCTATGCCCAAGGTATTCATGCAAAGACTGAAACACTAACTCTTGACCCTTCTTCTGAGTCACCACCACTTGAGGACCTGGATGTCCCCTCCTCATCAACTTCCTTCCTGACACATAGAAGCCAGGACTATTCTTCTTTATTTCCACCCAAGTATCATCATCACAAATATCTAGCCTCTCCAAGGTTAAAAGATATTCAACCATAATAAAATAAAACCCAGTATTACCATAGTTCTTCTCTTAAAAATCCAAAAAAACAACATCCAAGGGTACAAGAATATCATCAAAATAACCAGTGTACACATGAGCAACACAACCAGCCCATCCAGGACACCAATCCCTAAATTTTGGTACATTTTTTTCCTTCCAGTGAATCTTAACAGAATCCAGTTCATCAACTATAACACCATTCTCCAATCTTGAGCCATCCCAAACAGCAGCCCCATCCTCATCAAGAAAAACATCCTGATAACAAGAACCAATATCAGAACCAGCCAGTTTAACCTCTTGGTGGAGGAGAGAACAATCATCCAATTTAGCCTCATGGGGGAGGAGAGAACAGTCATCCAGTTTAGCCTCATAGGGGAGGTTAGAAAAATCTTCAGCACCCTTTGTGCTGGCCCTAACCACTGAGACATCTTCATCAATTTATTCAGAGTCTGAATCTTCATTTATGAGTGGTCTATTTGATAATCCATCTGGAATTGTAAAAGGTTTTCCAGCTTTGTGTACCAGTTCAAAAGAAAAATGCTGAATAAATGCCACCCACCTAGTCATTGGAGCATTTGGAAGACTAGGTGTATTGATCATTTAAACCAGAGATTTTGCATCCACCTGAAGCTCAAAATTCTGCCCCCACAAAACAGTTTGCAGCTTCTTCAAAAAATTTTCTACACCACAAAATTCCAACTAAGGTTGAGAATATCTAGATTCAACCTCATTAAACACCGTGGACCCATACCTTATCTTCCTGACCCCCCCAGTTTTATCTTCCTGAGACAAAACAGCACCAGCAGCAATATAACTTGAGTCCACTGCCAGATAAATTTTTACAGCTTCCACACCATAATCCAACTTGTGAAGAATAATATCTTCACCTAACACCTTCTTAAACTTCTGAAAATCCTCTTCACACTCTTCAGTCCATACCCACTCTGCGTCTTTCCAGGTCAACTTCCTCAAAGGTGAAGCCAACAAAGAAAAATCTTTAATAAAAATTCTGAAATACACACAAACCCACAAAAATACCCTAACTTAAGTAGTACTTTTGAGCCTTGGCAATGACTGAATTTTATTAACTTTCTTCTTCTCCATAATCCTTCCCTCCTTACATACAACATGACCCAGAATTTTGAGAGCACAAACACAACAACAAAACTTTGACGCAGAAATGGTCAAACCAGCCTCTTCAATTCTAAAAAATACTCTCTCTTGAGTAATTGTATATTCCCAAACAAATCTCCTTATTCCAGGGTTGTCTGTTAACACCTCATTATCATAATCAGTGGAGGGTCATTTGATTCCACCATCATCAATAAAAATACCAGAATGAGTAGGGACCTCATCCTGCAAAATCCAAGCTATTTATGATTTATATACTGCTACTGAATCAGTTGCTCCTTGGTGCAACCTAATGAGCTGAAATATTCCCAGAGAAGTCTCAAACGTTGTAGGTGGCCATGAATCCGTGTGAAGTTCTCTTTCATCATAAACACCCATAATATCTCCCAAACCATAACACACCCTTCCAGAAAAAGCTTCCACAAAGTCTTCTGCACTTGAGGGCATTCCCGCATCCTTGATAGTGACTCTATTCAAGGGTCTAAGATCATGCACCACCCTAAGCTTCCTATTCTGCTTCTTTACACAGAAAAACGGACTTGAGCAACTAGATTTTGATTGTTTGTATAAACCAGTCCTGACTCTTTCCCTAACAATCTCTACAAAATCATCCCTAATAGCAGGTAGAATTGGAATAGGTTTTATTTTCCAAGGTTCTTGACAAACAGCAGGAATTAAGTAAGACTCCCCATAAGAGTGTTTCAACACACTCCTTTCCTCTTCAACAAATTTCACTGCTTTCTCCCACAGCACAATAACGTGCAACAACAACTTCTTTTCCTCATCAGACAAACACCCATAAGGACCAAAATTAACAACTTTCAACCTTTCAACAGTCACCCTAGCAGTTTCCACAAATTCAGGAGTATTTTTCACCAGAGGAGTGCAGTACGGATCTCTTGACAAAGCAGGTCTCTTCAAAGGAGGATTCAAACCTACAGGCACAGGCTCATTGACAGGCCTAATCTTCTGTGCTACCTTCTTATTCTTTTCAGCTCAACCTTTAACTTTGGGGATCTTCAGGAAGTCTTCACCACCAGACCTGGAACAAAAACCTAGGGTTTCCCCATTGCTCACATGTGTGTCCAAGGTAATGTTTTTTAAAGGTGTAGATGAAACCCTAGAGTGCACAATTGGGAGGATTTACTTTAATTCCCCAATCTCATCACTTTAAAACTTTTAGGCAATTCCACATCTTCATCCTTACTTCCATCTTCTAAAACATTAAATGTTGATTCATCTTCTAAATACCATCTTCTAAAATTGTGCAGTTTATCCTCATGGCTGAGGCCCAAAAATTGATCTTGCTGATCTTCCTCTTTAAAAATTTGTGCAGTTTAACCTCATGCTGGAGGCCTAAAAATTGATCTTGCTGATCTTATCAAAAAAAAAAATCTTTTCTTCTTTCTTGATTATATTTAGATTTTTATCTTGATTTACTTCAGTTAACTTGAAATTTTCATTTTCTTTTCTTGAGTTTTCTTCCATCCTACAAAAATAACCAGAGGTTTCCCCAATTCTTACAGACATGACCAAGGTAATGTTTTTTTAAAGGTGTAGAATAGACCCTAGAGGTGCACAATAAGGAGGATTTACTTTTAGACCCCAATCTTACCACTCCACAGTTTTTCTGCATATCTTTCAGTAAAGATATATAACCAATCTTCTTTTTTGAACTTGAATTAAAAATAATTGTAAATCTTGAGAAAAAATAGATACTTGATAAAAAACATGAAGAATACTTGCAGAGAAGAGAAACATTAAAAAGAGAAAGTTGAAAATCCACTTGGTATATCTCCAAGGGAGCTGACCTACTACAATCTGGGATTTCATCATCTTGGGGAGAGGTTGTAGCACTTGGGTGATAAGCCCTCCTCAATCTAAAAAAGACAGACTCCTTCTAGAGCCTGAGCCACACTCCAAAAAACCAGAGGCGGCACCCACTTCTCTTCTTCTCCTACAAAAATCCATGCATTGGCACATTGAAGAAAAACCAGGCCTGGTCTCCCAAAAACCCTTTCGGAGATGATAACATCATGTGAAATCTCCTTTCATCTTCACCAGTAAGCTTCAAATTGATGACCACATCAAACTGGTAACCAATTCTTACTTGAAAGTCTACCAAGAATGGCCTGCCCAAAACAGCTTTTACAGTACCTTTAACAATGTAGAAATGAAATTTCCCTGAGGCTCCACCAACATCTAACTTCACAAAAACAGATGTTCCAACCAATTCAGTGACATTGCCACCAATACCTGTCTTGATGGGGAGGCCCAGATGAATGGCCTCAAACAATGAAATCAGGTTAATCTGAGAACCTGAATCCAACAATTCCCTAGCCTCCCTACCATCCAGAATGACGTTCACATAACATAGAGGTGCAGAAAAATGAGTTTCCAACCCCTCTCCAAATTTTTCAGCAGAATCACATATGTATTCTACCTCCCCAGAAGAAACCCTTCTCCTGGTCAACAACATTTTCTGCCTATCAGCAAAACAAGGACTGATAGCATACAACTCCCCATAAGTAAGGGAAACCTGACCCTGATTCATCCTTTCCAGGACAGAGTCCATAACACTAACTTGGTCAGAAACCACTGGCCTCTCAAAGTGAGCTCATTTCTTCACTACCTTGGTCCTAGAAGATTCTTGAGGACAAGAACCACCAACAGATTTAACATCAACAGGAATAAAACCAGATCCCTCACCAGAACCTCTAACTCCAGCGGGATTTGGAAATGAAGCCAAAGGGAAATCCTCCTCAGAGTCAAAATCAACATTCATGGGAATTGGCTCACCTTTCATGTCCAATTCTCCAAAACTAGGGGGGCCCATATCTGCCATACCCTTCTGCATTTTATACAGCTCCTCTTTGATGTACTTCTTCCTAGCTGAACTCAGCTTAGGATAAACCTTTGAAGCCTTAGGCTTTGGTTGAGCCTGAGCACTGCTTATAGGCCTTCCCACCTTTCTTGCTTCCACATCATAAACAACAGCCAAGTACTCCCCACTTGAATTCCACCACAAGAATACAACTCCAAACCACCAAAAGAAGATGCTAATAAGGCTTTATTAGCCTCCTTTCACTTGCCCTTGCCATCATCTCCACCTTTACCAGAGGAAGAAGCCTCATTAGGCAACTCTTCAAATCTTGGCCTCCTTGAGTTGAACTTATGTCTCCTCCTCACCAAGTCTACTGGAGACTTACCATAATTAAGCTTCACAAAAGATCCATTTGGGAACTTGAACACCTTCCCATAAAACTCTACCTTCCCTTCAGACACATACCTATTCAGTGATCAACAATCATTGGACTTGTGTCCCTTTGTGCTGCAAGAAGTGTAGACCCAAGGATCACTCCTACCAACCCTCCTATCAACATCTCTAGGCTGAGAAGGAGCCTTATTGGCCTTCTGAGCCTCCTGAAAAAATATATGTAGCTGTTTTGTCAGATCAGCCGGCTGCTCCACTACTGGATCAATCTCTTTTAGATTCTCAGGAGCTTTCCCCTTGTTCACAATTTCCTTTTTCCTAGATTCCTCCACATATTCAGCAAAAGCTTCACTGACCTTGCTAAAATACTTGATTCTAGCTTCCTGGCAAGAATACACTGCCAACAGTTTCAAATGACCCTCCACAAAGTACTTCACCACATAAAGAGCAGGAAATTTCTGATTCCCATTAGGAATAATATTCATTTTATCCTTCCTTGCCAACTCCTTTAGCACATCAATCCTGAAATTTCTGGCCAGAGCAGACCATAAAATATCCCTTTCAGAGTCATTACTCTCCAACTCTTGCATATCCACCGAATAATCCACTACTTGCTCCAACTGTGCCAAAAACTTCCTATAAGTGTGGAGTTTATCAAGGTCTCCATAAGATTGCCATTCACAAGCAATCATTTTGAGATCCACCATTGAGTATCTGGATCTCCACCTGTCTGTCATCTGCAGACACAACTTTTTCTAATATTTCCTCCTATAACCATCCATAGCAGCAACTTCCTTCACCAGAGCCCTTTCACCAATATAAAAGATGACTTGCTTCACCATGTCTTAGTGAGAAGCACCATCCATATTCCCAGAAGCCTCAAACAGCTCCAGAAACAACTTCACATCCTCCACCATAAACAAAATAATTGTAAAACTTGAGAGAAAATAGATACTTGATAAAAAACATAAAGAATACTTGCAGAGAAGAGAAGCATTAAAAAGATTAAGTTGAAAATCCACTTGGTATATCTCCAAGGGAGCTGACCTACTACAACCTGGGATTTCATCATCTTGGGGAGAGGTTGTAGCACTTGGGTGATCAGCCCTCCTCACTCTAAAATAAACATACTCCCTCTGGAGCCTGAGCCACACTCCAAAAAACCAGAGGCAGCACCCACTTCTCTTCTTCTCCTACAAAAATCCATGCATTGGCACATTGAAGACAAACCAGGCCTGGTCTCCCAAAAATCATCTTTAGGAGATGATAACATCATGTGAAATCTCCTTTAATCTTCACCAGTTAGCTTCAAACTGATTCCCACATCAAACTGGTAACCAATTCTTACTTGAAAATCTATCAAGAATGGACTGCCCAAAACAGCTTTTACAGTACCTTTAACAATGTAAAAATGAAATTTCCCTGAGGCTCCACCAACATCTAACTTCACAAAATAAGATGTTCCAACCAATTCAGTGACATTGCCACCAATACCTGTCTTCATGGGGAGGCCCAGATGAATGGCCTCAAACAATGAAATCAGGTTAATCTGAGAACCTGAATCCAACAAATCCCTAGCCTCCCTACCATCCAGAATGACGTTCACATAACATAGAGGTGCAGAAAAATGAGTTTCCAACCACTCTCCAAATTTTTCAGCAGAATCACATATGTATTCTACCTCCCCAGAAGAAACCCTTCTCCTGGTCAACAACATTTTCTGCCTATCAGCCAAACCAGGACTGATAGCATACAACTCCCCATAAGTAAGGGAAACCTGACCCTGATTCATCCTTTCCAGGACAGAGTCCATAACACTAGCTTAGCCAGAAACCACTGGCCTCTCAACATGAGCTCATTGCTTCACTACCTTGGTCCGAGAAGATTCTTGTGGACAAGAACCACCAACAGATTTATAATCAACAGGAATCAAACCAGATCCCTCACCAGAACCTCTAACTCCAGCAGGCTTTGGAAATGAAGCCAAAGGGAAATCCTCCTCAGAGTCAAAATCAACATCCATGGGCATTGGCTCACCATTCATGTCCAATTCTCCAAAACTAGGGGGGCCCATATCTTCCATACCCTTCTGCATTTTATACAGCTCCTCTTTTCTGTACTTCTTCCTAGCTGCACTCAGGTTAGGATCAAACTTTGAAGCCTTAGGCTTTAGTTGAGCCTGAGCACTGCTTATAGGCCTTCCCACCTTTCTTGCTTCCACATCATAAACAACAGCCAAGTACTCCCCACTTGAATTCGACCACAAGAATACAACTCCAAACCACCAAAAGAAGATGCTAATAAGGCTTTATTAGCCTCCTTTCACTTGCCCTTTCCATCATCTCCACCTTTATCAGAGGAAGAAGCCTCATTAGGCAACTCTTCAAATCTTGGCCTCCTTGAGTTGAACTTATGTCTCCTCCTCACCAAGTCTACTGGAGACTTACCATAATTAAGCTTCACAAAAGATCCATTTGGGAACTTGAACACCTTCCCATAAAACTCTACCTTCCCTTCAGACACATACCTATTCAGTGCTCAACAATCATTGGACTTGTGTCCCTTTGTGCTGCAAGAAGTGCAGACCCAAGGATCACTCCTACCAACCCTCCTATCAACATCTCTAGGCTGAGAAGGAGCCTTATTGGCCTTCTGAGCCTCCTGAAAAAATATATGTAGCTGTTTTGTCAGATCAGCCAGCTGCACCACTACTGGATCAATCTCTTTTAGATTCTCAGGAGCTTTCCCCTTGTTCACAATTTCCTTTTTCCTAGATTCCTCCACATATTCAGCAAAAGCTTCACTGACCTTGCTAAAATACTTGATTCTAGCTTCCTGGAAAAAATACACTGCCAACAGTTTCAAATAACCCTCCACAAACTCCTTCACCACAGAAAGAGCAGGAAATTTCTGATTACCATTAGGAATAATATTAATTTTATCCTTCCTTTCCAACTCCTTTAGCACATCAATCCTGACATTCCTGGCAAGAGCGGACCATAAAATATCCCTTTTAGAGTCAGTACTCTCCAACTCCTGCATATCCACCAAATAATTCACTACTGGCTCTAACTGTGCCAAAAAATTCCTATAAGTGTGGTGTCTATCAAGACCTCCATAAGATTGCTATTCACTAGCAATCATATTGAGATCCACCATTGAGTATCTGGATCTCCACCTGTCTGTCATCTGCAGACACAAATTTTTCCAATATTTCCTCCTATAACCCTCCATAGCTGCAACTTCCTTCACCAGAGCCCTTTCACCAATATAAAAGATGACTTGCTTCACCATGTCCAAGTGAGAAGCACCATCCACATTCCCAGAAGCCTCGAACAGCCCTAGAAACACTTTCACATCCTCCACCATAAACATAGGCCCCTTCCAGAACTTGATCCCGACAGAAGGCCAAATAGAAATAGGAGGATTAACATCCTCAGCAGCACCAACAGTGCCACCACCACCACTAGAGAAAGAAGGTCCAGAAGCCATGGTCCAATAGATTCCAGAAAACCAATTTTTAACTTCAGAAGTGAGTCCAAAAGTAAGAGAAAGTCCAAAAAGCTAAAAAATACTCATCCCACGTTGGGTGCCAGAAATTTAGACATTCCTATAGTACTAGCTATAGGCCTTGACCAAGGTAGTTGGATTAAAACTGGAGAGAAAACCCCTGTCTCTTTGAGAAAATACCAGGTGAGATTTATTTGCTACAGCAAATTGGAGACTGCTACTTTACCACTTCCAAAAAACTTCTTGACTTCTTAATAAGTGAAGAAAGTAGCCAATAGCAGACCACTGAGAACCAAAGAAACAGAAACCTGAAATGCAGAAAGATCCATACCAGAAAAAAAACACTGTGCACCTTTTGCACAGAAAACAGCAGTAATACTTGATGCAGGTTGCAAAGCTACACCAGAGAAACCAGTTGCCAAAGTTGAGTTAAATGAAGAACTAACCTTTGCAAAAAACTTGGCCAATTGTGGCTAAAAAACAGTTAAAAATGAGTGAGAAACAATGATATCACCTCTGGATGGTTGTATGATTATTAAAGCTGCCCCAAACTGTCTTATTCAGTATGTACACACAGACAACCATCTAAAAAATACATGCACAGCAACAAAATTGGAACTTTTGGCTGCTAAATTGAATAAAAACCTTCTAGAAATGCTCCCCAGCCTTCTATAACCAAGAAAGGAGGATCTCCCTGATGCCAGGAAACCACCAAAAACCTCCAATAAAGTGAAAAATACTTAGAAAAATCCACCACAGCTACTAAAACCCTTAAAACACAAAATTAAGCTATCACAACATTGGTACATAAAATATAGAGCCAATTAGCTCTACTTAATGGCACTATGCACTTAACCCTAAGACTTAAGGTTAGCCCGTAAAACAAAAAAAACAAAATTAAACAGCTATCCTTTAGAAATGAAAAATGAGGAAAAGATCTTTTAAAACTTAGATAATGAAAAATGTCATCAAGACATAAAATATATAGAAAACCCGGGCTATCCAACGGTGGTACCCACATACCCATAGTTGCAATATTCACTGAGTAAAACCAGAAAAATACCCAATTATTCAACCAATTTCAATTAAGACATACCAAAACAGTTCCAAAAAACCCAAAGAAGGCCTCTGCCAATGTTGGAAGACCACACCACCAAGTTTTAGTGGTCAAACCCTTATGTAAGGGGTAAGGAGGACCAGTGATGGATCTGAATTAGTGAAAGAAGATTGTGATGGAGCTAGGGTTATTGCAGATGATGATGTTATTATAGGGGGTGAAGATGGAAATCTGAGTCCCCAAGAGATTCCCAGGGCCAAGGTTATCAAAAGTAATTTTCAATATGAAAAGCCAGTAGTAGCCAATCAAGAAAATGCTATGGAGGTGGTTTTAGTTGGGGTGAATCAACTTCAGATTCCACTATCATTGGGGGAAATATTTACTATTATTTGAGCCCATTCGGAGAAGCAAAAGAAGCATCTGAAAATAAAATGGGTATCAGTAGGAGAGGTGGAATATATGTGTGAAAATGTGGAGAAGTTTGGAGAGGAGGTGAAAACTCATTTTTTTTCTCCTTTGGGTTATTTTGTCAGCCTGCATATCCCCAGGACTGAGTAAAAATTACTTTTAAGTTATGTTAAAAACATGGACTATACATGGGAGCAATAAATTAGAGTACACAAATAGTATACTTAAGTAAATTTGTGATAAAATACAAAATATGCCATTATAACACCTTATGTACACGCATATATCCAACTTTTAAAAGTATTATGTACTTAATATTAAGTTAGAATATATTAGGGTAATATTAAGAACCTTAAATTTAAGGCTAAATAATTTTTAAGTAGACTTAAAGCTGTTGTTTTCATTGTTTTATGTGAAAAACAAGAAATGTGCTTTAAATCGCTTAAAATTTGACTATATGCGTTATAAATTTAATAATATTAAAAATGCTCTTTGACATATAAATTTGTCTCAATTAGAGCTATTGATTTGGCTACTAAAATGCATAAAAATAACAATTTTCAAAGTTGGTGTTATTTATGCCAGAAACAGCTTCTGTGTACTGGCCACATCCTGCTGCATTTTTCCTGTGTAAATAGCTTCATTTTTAGCAAAGTTAGCTTTTTCACACAATAATTACCCCACATTCTACACCCACTGTGGGGAAACACACTAAAATAGGAGACAGATGCTTATTTAGTGTCATAGCTTAATTACAAATGCATTGACCCTCTTTATATGTACTAATTTCATTAATAACCTCAATATTGGCGCTTTAATTCACTACCATACTTAAATTGCCTAAATTGGTCAAGGATTTACCCATTAAAGTGCCTGCCAAGGATGCTTCTAGTTCCCCCACACCTCACACCCTTTTTTTGAGTTTTTAAGTGGTTTCTCAGTCAATTTTAATTATTTTTGAATGGGGATTTCACGTAGTATAATGTCATGATTAGCCCCAGAATCTCTACTGTTAATCCCTCTTATTATTTTGTAATAATTAGTCTTAATCTTACCTTTTTGGTCTTTTATTTTAATGTATAACACATATATACTCTCTTTTTTGCTTATTCTTTATGTTTGATGTATTATCCCTATTACTACAGGATTTTGGCTAGTGATATCATACTAATTATGTTACTGGTAACTCTTTATGTTGCTGAAAGTTTTTATTAGCTTGAATGAGGCGTCATTAACTGTGTATAGAGCTGGTAAATCAAGGGGTTCATTGGGGGAGTTATTGTGTATAAAAGGAGGGGTTTTTAGGTCTTCTTTTCTACACTATTTATCATTACAATTAAAACATATAACCAATACAATTAAAATACATATAAATAGTCCTTATAAAGTCTTTGAATAGTATCTGAATTTATTAAATCTATTTTTCTACCAACTATAAGATTGTAAGCCATATATAATTAGAGAGATTAAAATTACTGAGACCCTTATATTGAGTTATATTTTAATACTTATTGGATTTTTACTACAGTATTCATATAGATCCATTAAAATCTTCTAGACAACTGACCATTAAAGCTAGTTCATGTCTTTGTTCTTGACCTCAGCCTTACATATTTAATTTTAACTTTAAATGGAAAAGAGGTGAAGGCCCTGGTTGATTCTGCACCTCAAATTAATTAAAATTTGTTGGAGCAAGAAACTGTAATAGGCTTTAAAATTAAGACTGCTACTGGTAGAAACTTAAGAGTCATTGGTGGGAATTTTACCAAATGGATGAGAAAGGCAGAGCATGTCAAATTATGTATTAGTGGACATAGTGGTAGGGTGCACTTATATGTTGCCAGAGGACCTGTGAAAATAGTTCTTGGTGTGCCCTTTTTGATGTATTTTGAAGCTAGGAAAGTTTATCAGAGTGTAATATGGATAATGTCAGCCTAAATATCCTTAGGACTGAGTATTTCTTATGCTTAAAATAAGATAACCTTAAGTAGATTAAGCTTATATCTTAAAAATAAGGTTAAAATAATAATATATATTATTTTATTATATATATATATAATTATTACTCTATTATATAACTTATAATAGTTTAAATAGCTTATCCATGGCCTAATAGTAATTATTAAGGTGTTAATGGAGTTATAATATACTTATCTTAAGTGATATGAAGTAATTATTGACATACATAAGCTTATATGTATACATAAATCTCATATTCAGTGAAATATGCAGTATATTATGTATATTTAGGTATATAAGTGGGTTTTAGCCCCTTAATAGCCTATAACCTTTGTTTTTCTGCTTATTTTAGGTCATATGGACAAAATCAGTGGACTCACTACACCTACAGAAGCATAGACACCTATATAAGGCGCATACACCCAGTTTGGACAACTCAAATTACTTCCTTGGATGGTTATTCACAGATTTATGGGTTGGAAGAATGTTTCTGGTTTAATGTGGATGCTTGGGGATGTTATTGGGGGCTTGAAAATTTTATTTGTTTCCTTTATATGCTTTTAGTTTCATTAAATCTCTTTTTGATTATTTATTTTACCTGTTTCTTTATGGTATCCACTTTTATCTTGATTTTCTATTTATGGTATGGATCAGTGTTATTATTAATACTGATGGAGTGTCCTTACTGGAGGTCTGGGTGTTGAAACTGCTTGAAGTGGACGCCATGGGGAGGTGATGGGTCCTCACAGTGCTGTAATTGCCGGGGATAGCAGTGACATCATCTGGATTGAAGGTCTGTGCACTCCAGTGGATTTGGGTATAAGTAAGGAGGGATTTTGACAGTTATTTATCATCATTCAATTACTAAAACTCCAATAAACACTACTATACAATTATTAACCTTTAGAAATATATTATATAGCCACTATAAACTGATTTTATCTTTATATAAAGCTATAACTATATTTTATTCACCTATTTTCCACCACTAGCACGCATTAAAATCCAAGTATTGTGAGTTTTATTTGAGTATAACTATTCTATTAGTCTTCCCCTGAGGTTTAATCACTAAATCATTTATCAATAAGTAGTAGGACTATAAATAAACACTATTCTATCATACTTATATACTAGACTATACTGACAATTGGGGGTCTTTCTTTATATTTTACTTATTATTTAGTATAAGCCTTGGGACATGATTTTCACCTTAGTAAAGCTCAAAATAACCAAATATTTGGGTCTTCTGCATATTAGTGGGTCATCATAACTCATTGATTGCGGAAAAGAACTTTTAAAATAATTGTACTAATTTTTATCATAAAAATTAGATATTTACAGTAGTAACTGTACCCAATATAAACCCAATTTCACTTGGTATTTTGACACCAATATAACACCCAATTAAATTGGTATTTGGTTAAAGCTTGGTAAGCTACTTATTCACCCTTATAGAGGCCTAGCTAAACTTATTATTATATTTTTAACAGATTTTTTTGAATTTTTCTTACATTTTATTTAAATAAATAAAGACATAAATTCAGGGTAAGCTCCATTGCTTTATTATTAGTAATATAATTGCTAATATCTTTTGTCTAATAATTCCATAGAGTTTTTTTCCTTTTGTAGACGTAAAATATTTTCATTCTTAACAATATGAGTGCTCCCCAGGACAGTGTAAGTGAAAAACCTGCTTATAATACCAGGTCTAAAGCTAACAAAAACTTTCCAGGACATCACCATGGAGGGCCAACAGTACCCCCAGCCAGAAAGCATGAGTATAGAGGAAAAGGACGCCCTCTTAAAAAAGATAACTATAAAAAAGACATCTCCTCCTCTTCAGGATCAACTTTCCCACCTGGCCAAACAGGTTCTGAAGTTGGAGGAATCAAAATCTCTCATGTTCAAAGAGGTAGAGCAGTTTCAAAACAATTGCAAGGTAGGGTTTCAGCAGATGAATCAGGCATTGGCAGAATTAAAGGCAGTCCAGCCCAGTCAATCAAATCAGCAACATCCTACCCAAGGCAGGTCAACTAACTCCCAGGAGAAAATCCTGTTAGACAAATGGAAATGGGACTGGTTTCACCAACAGTGGACAAGCCACAGTTGCAACAGGGATCCACCCCCTCATCTGACTTCCTCAGCTCACCCTTACAAAGGAAAAAAGCGCCAAAAATCAGGACTGGAAACCATCCCTTGGTAAGTAAATTACCCTCTCAGATTGAACATAATACTGATAATTACAATATAGGTAAATCTATTGATGTTAAATCTGTACAAAAAATAGAGGAGGATTTAAGAAATTTAGGTTTTAGAGTAGATACACCTGACTTGTCTTTTGTCCACAATAACAGTACTATTTACAATGATAATACAGTTAATCCTCAGTTGCAACCACCTACTAGTGAGATGAGAAGTTCACAGGAGAGTGAGAGAATTGAAAAGGAGGACATGGAATATTTTAACAATAATCCAACTGTCCATAGAATTGTTTCAGCATTGTAGAATAGAATGACTGATTGTGAGGAAGAGACAGTTAAACTCACTAGTGATACAATTTCATCCTTGACATTAAACATTTCTCAATTAGCAACACGTAACAAAGAATTAGAGAAAGAACATTTGTCTCTAACTCTTAAATATGATTCATTGAGTAATAAATATAATGACCTTTCAAACAAATTCTGTGAGTTAGAAAAATTATATGAAACACATTTATTAAAAACTGAATCAAGAACAAAGTTATCTTTTGCCCAGACAAATCAAAGTGTCTCTGAGTTGCTACAAAGATTAACTAAAGTTAAGATTGAAACTGCCAATCTACTAATGAACCAGGATAATCATAAGTATAATCAATATAATAATAATCCTTTCATTGGCAAAAGTGAATCTCATTCCTTCCCTATACCACCACAATTAAAACCAACTGGTGGTAGTGTCAAATCTGAAAATTTAAGTTACAAATACGTGCAGGAAGAAATACAAGACCATTTATCAAAAGTGAATGAGTTGTTGAATTTACCTAAGATTAGTGAGATAAAATCCAATCAGAAAAACTGGCCTAAGATAGATCAGTACCCAACTTATGATGGGAAAGCCAGCTCTGATTGTCAAAATTTTATTCAAAGAATTGACAGCTTGAAATTCTCATATAAGTTACCAGATGAAGAGATAACATCAAAATTAATTTCTTTATTTAAGGATTTTGCTTTATTATGGTTTGAAGCTGTCTTAAGTGAGGGTAGAGACTACTCTTGGGCTGAATGGAAACAACTTATTGAAAAACAATTTGGAGGTTCTAAATTCAGGCTAACTCAGCAGAGACTTTATGAGAAGACTAGGTATAATCCTTTGAATGGTGACAAACCTATGGTATTTTTAATGAATTTAAACAAAATATTAAAAGCCATTGAGCCTCATATGGATTTTAACTTATGGAAAGATAAGATAATATATAAATTACCTATATCTGTCAGAGACATTGTTGTAGCTAGAACATTAAATGTTACTGAATATTCTGACTTTATTAATATTTGCAATGAAATATTATTGAACCATAAGTATGAAACAAGGTATTCCACTTATAAACAAAATGTTGAACCTGTAAAAACTCAGAATTCAAAAACACTTCAGGAGAAGCAGAAAAAACCTACTGCACCTGTAGTACCTAAAAAGTATGAAACAAATACTTGTTATAAGTGTAACAAACCTTGGGTCAAAGGTCACAAATGTGAGAAAAACATAAACATTGTTGAAAATCAACATGAATCTGAAACTGAAACTGAAAAAAGTAAAGAATCAAGTGATTATGACAGCAATATCTCATATAGTGATGAAAATGAAGTCTGTATGTTGGAAGATGATTTTTCCATCTTTGAAAATCCAATATTAAATATGGACTCAAATGAATCTTTAATAAGTTTTGAGGATGCTGAAATCATTAAGGATATACAAGCTGATAACTTTAGAATGACACCTATCACGGTTCCAGCTATAATTTCTGGTGAAAATGTTAATATAGTACTGGACACAGGTGCTGCTGGTTCTGTTGTTTCCACTAATACATTACAGAAAATTGATAGTGAATATAAGTTTAAGCTTGAACCACTTCAAAATAAAAATTGGAGAGGTTTTGGATCAGTACTACACCCCATTGGTAAATAAAAAGCTGCTGTTTTCTTTAAACACCAACATGGTTATGTAAGGGTAACTTGTGACTTTGTAGTAATGGATAATAATAATTGTAGTAACTGTTTTATCATTTGGAAATGATATTCTGACTAAATTTGGTGTAAAATTAGACCCTTCTAATAACAATTTTACAATTGGCATGAATGGTAAGAGGAAATTTAAAATAAATTCTTTTAACACAGTCTTACACATTGAGTCAGTAACAAATTCCCCGTCTAAAGGAAGAGAATCCAGTGAGATAAAATTTCTGGAAACAGAAATTTCAAAAGCATCATTTGGAACTCAGATAAGTAAAACTGAGAAAGATAATATTTTGGAATTAATTAAAGCTTTTCCAATGGCTTTTGCACATGGTACAAATGAACTTGGCCTTGTAAAAGATCATGAAATGAAGATTAGTTTAACCTGTGATATGGATAATATTCCTGCTAGTCTTAAAAAGAAACCATACCCTGCTTCACCAATGAAGAGGAAAGACATAGAGGATAATATTAAGCTGTTATTAAAAATGAACATTCTTGAGAAGGTTGAAACTACACCAAAATATTGTGTAATATCACCAGTGCTAATTTCTTATGAACAAGATAAAGCAAGACTGTGCAGTGATTATAGAGCATTAAATACATTTAAAGTAGATGATATTTATCCCTTGCCAAGGATTGCCTCTATACATGCTACCCTTAAAGGTGCTAAATATATAAGTTGCCTAGATGGAAATAAAGGGTACCATAAAATTCCTGTTGAAAAGAATTCACAGAACTTTTTGTTGATAACAACACACATGGGAATTTATAAGTATGTCAGAATGCCATTTGGACCAAAAAATGCTCCATCAGTATTTCAGAAGTTAATGGATATAACATTCCATAATGAAATGATTGAGGGATGGTTAATGGTATACATTGATGACATCATAGTTTTCTCTAAACCTTTTGATGAACACTTAATCCATTTAAGAAAGTATTTCAGAAAATGGATGAAATAAAAATGACCCTTGCATTGAAAAAATGTGAATTTGGGTTTGAATCTTTGAAAGTGCTTGGTCATATTGTATCTGGCTTACAAATATGTGTAGACCAAAATAAGGTGGCTGCAGTAAAGAATATTGGCATTCCTCAAAATGTAAAGGATGTACAATCTTTTCTTGGAATGTGTGGTTATTATAGACAATATATAAAAAACTACCAATAAATTGCTGCACCACTGACCACACTGATAAAGAAATCAGAAGCTTTCATTTGGAATAATGAAAGACAACAATCTTTGATAAGTTGAAAGAATGTTTAATGAAAGCTCCTATCTTGGGTTTAACAGATTTCCAATTACCTTTTGTATTATATACAGATGCAAGGTTTATTGGACTGGGTGCTGCTTTGCATCAAAAACAACTTATTGAAGGGAAAATATCAGAAGTGGTAATCTGCTATATTTCACGTACTCTAAGAAGTGGTGAATTGAAATATGGTGCTACTCAACTTGAATGTTTGGCAGTAGTATGGGCTCTTGAAAAGCTACATTATTACCTTGAAGACCAAAAATTTGAGTTAATAACTGACTGTAGTGCAGTTAAGTCACTCTTAAACATGAAAACTCCTAATAGACACATGTTTAGATGGCAATTAGCTGTACCAGAATACAGAGGCCGGATGACTATTACACATAGAGGAGGAAACTTGCACTCTAATGTAGACCTGTTATCTAGAGTACCTCTGCCTAATAATGATGATAATCCTGCTTATGTTCCTGAGTCAGAGATTATTAAAATTTATGGCATTTATATTGTAGATCTTGAGGATGAATTTATGCAATCCATTCTTGATAATTATAATTCAGATCCTGACTTGAGTAAATTAACTACAATATTAAATGATCCATCTAATGCTTCAATGAATGTTTTAATAAAAACATTACCAATTAAGTCTAAAGAGGCATTAGAAAAAGGAAAATTTTCCATTGAGGATGGTTTTATATATTACAGGAAAAAATTAAGTAATGTAATTGTAATTCCCCCTTCAATGAAGGTGTTAATGTTAAGTATATGTCATGATGATATATTAGCAGGTCATTTTGACTACCATAAAACATTAACCAGAGTAAAAAACACAGCTTGGTGGATTAACATGTCTGAGGATGTTCAGAAATATGTTGAAACATGTGATTCTTGTCAAAAATCTAAAAGATTAACAGGAAAAAGAGCTGGTTTATTACAACAAACTGAGCAACCAAAAGCTCCATGGGAAATCATTAACATGGACTTTGTAACAGGTTTGCCAACAGCAGGGCATAAGAGTTATAACTCCTGCTGGGTAATTGTAGATAGATTTACAAAGATGTGTAAATTTGTTCCTACCCACAAAGAGGTTTCTGCAAAGGACTTAGCTTTTTTATGGTGGAAACAAATGTTAAATACAGCAGGTTTCCCCAAAGCAATAGTTTCTGACAGAGATCCTAAATTTACTTCTGAGTTCTGGACGTCACTTATGGATGTTTCAGGGTGTCAATTAAAACTTTCTACAGCACACCATCCACAAACTGATGGGCTAGCAGAGAGAATGATACAAACCTTAGAAGATATGATAAGAAGATACTGTTCTTTTCGTCTTAATTTTAAAGACAATGACAAATTCACACATGATTGGGTAACCCTTATCCCAGGTTTAGAATTTGCATATAATAGTACAGTACATTCTGTCACTGAAAAAAAGCCATTTGAGTTATGGTTGGGTTATGTACCTAATACCCCTGCTAAAACTCTTAATAAGTTACCTAGATTGGATATCCATCCAGGTACTAAATCTTTTCTTCAGATGCAGGAATTATGCAGAAAACATGCTCATGAATGTATAAATAAGGCCTTTGAGTATGAAAAGAAAAGATGGGATAAAGCCCATAAAGAACAAATGTTCAAAGAGGGTGATGAAGTCCTTATTTCAATGCTACATTTCAATTTAAATGGTAATGTTAAATTGAAGGATCCATTAATTGGACCATTTGTAGTTAAAAAGATGGTTGGTAATAATGCTGTTGAGGTTATTCTATATGCACCATATGATAGAAAACATCCAGTATTTCTATTTCTCTTATAAAACCATACCATTCTAATGATACTGCTCTATTTGCAAGAAGATCAGGAAGGAATAAACAGCAACCTGAAGAAATAGTTGAAAAGGCAGAAATTGAAAAGATACTTAAAAAGAGACACCTTACTAAAGAAAAGGGAGTTGTGTCAGGCTAAGGTCAAGTACAAGGACGTGAACTAGCTTGAATAGTCAGTTGTCTAGAAGATTTCAATGGTCCTATATGAATACTGTAGATTTAATCCACTAAGTTGTAAAATATAATCAAATATAAAGGTCTCAGTAATATAATTCTCACTATTCTTATATATGGCTTACAATCTTTATAGTTGGTAGAAAAATAGATTATAAAAATTCAGATACTATTCAAAAGCCTTATAAAAGTACTAGTTGATATGTATTGTAATTGGTTTGGTTATATTGGTTGAATTGTAATGATAAAGAATGAAGAAATACAACCCAAAAAACCTCCTCCTTTTATACACACTGAGTTCCCCAATGATTCCCTTGATGTACCACCCAATACACAGTTAATCACGCCTCTAAACAACTAATAGACATTCCCATCAACATTCCCAGTGACCCATGACATAATTAGAAGAGTAATAACCGCCAAAATCCTGAAATAATAAGGGAAATCCATCAAAATTAAAGGAAAAGACAAAAAGAGAGTATATGCGTATAAAACAATAATATTAAGGACTAAAGGAGACTTTTTAAGGTTAATAATAGCTTAATAATCAGGGGGATTGACTGTAGAAATAATGGGGCTAATCCTGACATTATACTACGTGAAATTCCCATTCAAAAATAACCAAAATTGACTGAGAAACCACCCAAAAACTTAAAAAAGAGCGTGAGATGTGGGGTAACTACATGCAGTTCTTGGCAGGCGCTTGCACGGGTAAATCCTTGACTAAAATTAGGCGAATTTAAGCGTGGTAATGAAATAAAGTGCCAAGAGTGAGGTTATTAATGAAATTAGTGCATATAAACAGGGTCAATGCATTATTAATTAAGCTAGGACACTAAATAAGCGCCTGTCGCCTATTTTAGTGTGTTTCCCCACAGTGGGCGTAGAATGTGGGGTAATTATAGTGTGAAAAAGCTAACTTTGCTAAAAATGAAGCTATTCACGCGGGAAAAAAGCAGGCAGTATGTGGCCAGTACACAGAAGCCATTTCTGGCATAAAAAACACCAAATTTGAAAAGTGTTATTTTTATGCATTTAAATAGCCAAATCAATAGTTCTAAATGAGCCCAATCGATCTGTCAAAGCGCAATTTTGATATTCTCAATTTTATAGCGCATATAGTCAACTTTTAAGTGAAATAAAGCGCATTTATTGTTTTTTGCATAAAACAATGAATATAACAGCTTTAAGTGTACTTAAAAATTATGCAGCCTTATACTTAAGGTTCTTAAGATTACCCTAACATATCCCAACTTAATATTAAGTACATAAGACCTATAAAAGGTGGATATATGCGTGTATATAAGGTGTTATAATGGCATTTTTTGTGTATTATCATAATTTTACTTATGTATACTATTTGTGTACTCTTATTTATTATTCCCATGTATAGTTCATGTGTTTAACATAACTTATAAGTACTTTTTACTCAGTCCTGGAGATATACAGGCTGACACTCGCCCACCCAAAAAAAACAATAAAAAAAATGATAAGTTATACATTTTATTTAATTTGTAATTTTCAGGTATTCAGAATAAATCTGTAGCATTAAAGATTCAACTTTAAAGAAATAAAACATAATAAAATATTATGAGTACTGGTTTTTTAACCCCTCAGCTGGTTGAACAGAAATTTATTTCTGTTTAAACTTTTTAAGAAGGGTGGATAAATTAGAAATTTCTTTTTCAGGTATCCATTTATCAAATTCATTTGATTTCCCTTTAAATCTTAGTAAATACTCAGTTCCTTTTTCTTTAGTAAGGATTCTTTTCTTGAGTATTTTTTCAATCTCTGCTTTTTCCACAATTTCTTCAGGTTGCTTTTTAGGCCTTCCCCTTCTTTTTGGAAATAAGTCAGGATCATTTGCATGGTAAGGTTTCAATAATGAGATAGGGAAAACTGGATGTTTCCTATCATATGGAGCATATAATATGACTTCCACTGCATTATTCCCAACCATTTTATTTACTACAAAAGGTCCTACAAAGGGATCCTTTAATTTAACATTACCTTGTAAGTTAAAATGTAGTGTTGATATGAGGACCTCATCTCCTTTTTTAAATTCAAATTCTTTATGAGATTTGTCCCACCTTTTCTTTTCATATTCAAATGCTTTTTGGATGCATTCCTCTGCATGCTTCCTACACATTTGTTGCATATGAATAAAGGATTTAGTGCCAGGGTGTATATCCAACCTTGGTAGCTTATTCAAAAGATTTACTGGGGTATTTGGTACATATCCCAGCCAGAGTTCAAATGGTTTCTTCTCTGTTACAGAATGAGTTGTGCTGTTATAAGCAAATTCAAGGCCAGGAATTAATGTTACCCAGTCATGTGTGAATTTCTCATTGTCTTTGTATTCTAATCCAAAGGCACAATATCTTCTGATCATGTCTTCAAGAGTTTGTATCATCCTCTCAGCCAGCCCATCAGTTTGTGGATGGTGTGCTGTAGACAATTTTAATTGACAACCTGATACTTCCATCAAAGATGTCCAGAACTCTGAAGTAAATTTAGGGTCTCTGTCAGAGATTATGGCTTTGGGGAACCCAGCAGTATTCATCATCTGAGTCCACCATAGTAATGCCAAGTCTTTTGCAGATACCTCTTTATGGGTAGGGATAAACTTACACATTTTTGTTAATCTATCCACTATTACCCAGCAAGAATTGAAACTTTCTTTTCCTGCTAATGGCAAGCCAGTTACAAAATCCATGTTTATAATTTCCCATGGAGCTTTTGGCTGCTCTATTTGTTGTAACAACCCAGCTCTCTTCCCAGTTAATCTTTTAGATTTCTGACAAGAGTCACATGTTTCAATGTATTTTTGTACATCCTCTTTCATGTTTATCCACCAGGCTGTATTTTTAACTCTGGTTAATGTTTTGTTAAAGTCAAAATGACCAGCTAAGATGTCATCATGACAAGTACTCAACATTAACTCTTTCATAGAAGGTGGTATTACTATTACATTGCTTAACTTTTTCCTGTAATATATATATCCATCTTCAATTGATAGTTTACCTTTTTCCAACGCATTTTTATACTTTGGAGGCAAGGTTTTAATTAATGCACTCATGGAGGCATTTGTTGGATCATTAAGAATGGTAGATAGTTTAGACAAATCTTTATCAGATGAATAATTTTCCAATATAGTTTGCATAAACTCTTCTTCTAAATCCACTATATAAATCCCAAATATATGTATAACCTCATTTTCAGGTACATAAGCTGGGTTGTCAGCATCATTTGGCAAAGGACTTCTTGATAATAAATCCACATTTGAATGCAATGTTCCTGCTCTGTGAGTAATTGTCATTCTTCCTCTGTACTCTTGTACAGCTAGTTGCCATCTAAACATGTGCCTATTAGGTGTTTTCATGTTTAGTAATGATTTTACTGCACTGCAATCTGTTATAAGTTCAAACTTCTGGTCTTCCAGATAGTAATGAAGTTTCTCCAAAGCCCACACCACGGCTAAACATTCTAGCTGTGTGGCACCATACCTTAGTTCTGTCTTTCTTAAGGTTCTGGATATATAACAGATAACTACTTCAGATAATTTTCCATTTATTATCTGTTTTTGCTGTAAAGCAGCACCCAAACCTATGAAACTTGCATCAGTGTACAAGATAAAAGGTAGGGTGAAATCTGGCAGTCCCAATATTGGAGCTGACATTAAACATTCCTTTAATTTGTTAAAGGCGTGCTGTCTTTCATTATTCCAAATGAAAGCTTCATTCTTCCTGATTAATGTTGTTAAAGGGGCTGCAATGGATTGGTAATTTTTAATATATTGTCTATAATATCCACACATACCTAAAAAACTTTGAACCTCTTTTACATTTTTAGGTATCCCAATGTTTTTAATTGCTGCCACTTTATTCTGGTCAACACAAATTTGTAATCCAGATACAACATGTCCAAGTACTTTCAAGGATTGAAATCCAAACTTACATTTCTTTAATGCAATAGTCATATTAATTTCATCCATTTTTTGAAAGACTCTTTTCAGGTGATTTAAATGTTCATCATATGTTTTTGAAAACACTATGATGTCATCAATATAGACCAATAGCCATCCTTCAACCATTTCCTGATGAAAAACACTATCCATCAATTTTTGGAAGACTGAAGGGGCATTCTTTGGGCCAAATGGCATTCTCACATACTTATAAATACCCATATGTGTGGTTATTAATAAGTAATTTTGAGAATCTCTTTCCACAGGAATCTGGTGGTAACCCTTGTTCCCATCCAGACAGGAAATATATTTTGCTCCTTGTAAGGTAGCATGGATAGAAGCTATCCTTGGTAGAGGGTAAATATCATCTACTGTATATGTATTCAGAGCTCTATAATCACCACATAATCTTGCCTTATCTTTTTCATAAGAGATTAATACTGGTGAAATGACACAATACTTAGGTGTTGTGTCCACTTTTTCAACAATACCCATTTCCAACAACAATTTTATATTGTCTTCAATATCTTTCCTTTTTGCAGGAGATGCTGGGTAAGGTTTCTTTTTTAAGCTGCCAGGAATATTATCCAGATCACAGCTTAAAGAGATTTTCATCTCATGGTTTTTGACCAATCCTAGTTCATTTGAGCCATGAGCAAATGCCATAGGATATGATTTAATCAATCTCAAAATATCTTCTTGTTCAATATTTGAGAGTTGAGGACTGAAAGAGGCCTTTTGGATTTCATTTTCCAATTCACCCACTTCATTGGTGGTTCTTCCACCTTGCAGTTGTTCTTCTCTAGGAGAGATGGCATATACTGAATTTTCAGAACATATTTTGAATTTCCTTTTACCATTTACCCCTATGGTGAAACAACTGTTTGCAGGATCTAGTTTAATGCCAAATTTTGTCAATAAATCATTGCCAATAATAAACCAATCACTACAATTATTATTATCCATTATTACAAATTCACAAACTGCTCTAACATATCCATTATTATATTTAAAGAATACAGCAGTTTTGTATTTGCCAATTGGATTTAATACTGAACCAAAACCCCTCCAGTTCTTTGTCTGAACAGGTTCTAGTTTTTCCTGGTACTTACTATCAAGTTTCATTAATGCATTAAGTGAAACTACGCTACCTGCAGCCCCAGTGTCAAGAATGGCATTCATTTCTTTTCCACATATGATAACAGGTGCTCTGATAGGTGTTATTTTGTAAGTATCATGAGATACATCTTTAATTATTTCAGCTTCCTCTATGGAAGTTAAAGATGTGTCTGTATGAGGTATAGCATCATTCAGGAACATTATATCCTGTTCTAATACAAATATCTCATTTTCATCATCACTGTAAGATATGTTACTCTTGCAATCCTCACTGGATTCCACATTCTCATCTTCATGATTACTAGGTTCAGAATTTTGTGAGGTTTCAATAACATTTATTCTTTTCTTACACGTGTGACCTTTAACCCAAGGTTCATTACATTTGTAACAAGTGTTATTTTCTTGTCTCTTAGGGACAAGGGGAGCTGAAGGTTTTTTCTTTTCCACTGGTAACTTACTTGTAGTAGGTTTTACCACTTCAACACTTTGTCTGTAATTACTATACTTGGTTTCATATTTGTGGTTTAATAATATCTCATTGCATATATTAATGAATCCAGAGGTGTCTCTGACAGTTTCAGTTCTAGCTACAATAATGTCTCTAACTGATATAGGCAACTTGTATATTATTTTTTCTTTCCACTCTTCATAATCCATTTTTGGATCCATAGCTTTCATGATTTTTATTAAATTCATTAAGAAGACCATGGGTTTATCTCCAGCATTTGGATTATATCTGGCCTTTTCATACAGTCTTTGTTGAGTGATTCTAAATTTTGGGCCACCAAATTGCCTTTCAATTAGTGCCTTCCATTCATTCCAGGAGTAATTAATTCCCTCACTCAATACAGATTCAAACCATAATAAGGCCACATCTGTAAATAAAGATATTAACTTTGAAGTAATTTCTTCATCAGGTAATTTGTATGAAAATTTTAAGTTATCAATTCTTTGTATGAATTGTTGCCAATCAGATTTTGAATCCCCGTCAAAAGAAGGGTACTGAACTAACTTAGGCCAGTTCTTTTGGCTAGTTTTTGCTTCCCTAACCTGAGGAATATTGAGTAATTCACTTACTTTAGAAAGATGATCATTTAT
This sequence comes from Hemileia vastatrix, assembly GCA_030280995.1. Taxonomy (NCBI): domain Eukaryota; kingdom Fungi; phylum Basidiomycota; class Pucciniomycetes; order Pucciniales; family Zaghouaniaceae; genus Hemileia; species Hemileia vastatrix. The sequence goes on along the minus strand of JASXTE010000007.1, from coordinate 20,977,194 downwards.
TTCATATTTTACTGATTTTATATTCTCAGAGCCTATGACACTATGTTCATGTTCTATCATTGGTTTATCCTCAGAGTGTTTCATAAAACCTGGTACTCTTTCTACATAAGAGGTATTATCCTTTATTGTTTCAGTATTTTTCAAAATGTTAGCTACTTCAATTTCTACCCTTTGTAACCTATCTTTTATTACAGGTACTTGAGTCAAAGTATCATTTACATTTGAAAAAGACAATTTTACACGTCCCTCTATGGTAGCCATAATATTCTGAGAGTGTTCTAATTTACTTTCTAAATTTCTAATCTCAGATTTTAATCTTTTATTCTCATTGATTAATTCATTATTTGAATTTTCAATAATTTTTAATCTATTGGCTGTGGTACTCAATGATTGTGTTAGCTGCAATAATACATTTTCTGTATTAATGTCTGACTCTTTTGAAAACTCTTCCAATTTTTCAATTCTCAATAATAATTTACTTATTATTTTTGATTCCATTGGATTCTCTTTTAAAAAATATTCTATTTTTTCCGTGTCCAATTCAGAAGACTCATTTTCAGGGTCAAGATTTAATTCATTTGGTTCAATTTTTATATTAATAGTATTTTCCTGGTGATCCATAAAACTATTTACATTGTCCTCATGTAAAGACAAGTTTAACATATTCTGTTCAAATGAATAATCCTTTAAATCCTTATCAATAATATCCAATATTTCCTTATCAATCTCATTACCTATAAGTAATTTATTGTCAGGTTGATATAATTGATCATAAGAAGTTGGATGACTTACCAAGGTCTTATCTCACTTCCTCTGCCTCTCCTTGCCTTTCCCCTGTAAGGGTGACTGCTGGAGCCCTGCTGTTGAGGATTGTTGTAGTTTTGGGCGTACCAATCCCATTTCCATTTGCTTACTGTAATTTTTTGGTCCTCCTCTTGGGCTGGAGGTGTTGCTATGGAATTGTTGGTTGCTACTGTTGGTGGTTGAGTCTTTATGTCCACTAGAGCTTGGTTGACTTCTATGAAACCTTGAGCTGCTCTCTTTTCCAGATTGTTGATCTGGTCCACTATATTGTTGACTCTTACTGTCAAGGTGTTCATTAGGGTGGATAGGGAGTGAACTTGTTCTTGTAATGTATTTTTTGATTTCTTTATTGAAACCTGCTTTAGAAGCTTTTCCCTTTCCTCCAGAGACATTGACGGAGTGTTGTTTATTATGGGAGAGTCCTGGCCCTCCATTTGAATGTCCTGTAACAGGTCTTTCAGCTCTAGGTCTTAAGTTATAAGGTTTTACCTTATTACTTACAATGTCATTGTTGTCACACATTTTTACGTGGAATTTAAAGAATTGAAAGTTTAGATATGAAAACTTCAAAAAGGAGTTTTATCAGTATTTATCAATACCACTGAAGACAATTTTATTGCTTACTTATTGGTATGAAGTGAATATTTAAGTGCCAAAAGTCAAATATGCTTTTATGTGGTCACTTGATTTAACTGGTCTACAATATGTAGCCGTGTTTTTATATTCAAAAGAAAACAACTGTCAGTATGATTCTTTCTAAATATTTAATGAATTTTACAAACCAATAAAAGAAAAGATTAAGAGTCCTGTTAAAAGAAAACAATTAATCAGTTTAATTGGTTATCATCTGCAAAGATCACAAATTTAATTGGTCTATTGACAGACTCCCACTAAGAACAATTATATGTTAAATTAGTGGTAAAAATTTTATCTGCAAAGATCTCAAATTTAATTGGTCTATTAACAGACCCACTAATAACAATTATAAGTTAAATTAGTGGTAAAATTGTTGATTCAATATCACAATTTTATAATATAACAGGGCTTCTTTTTCTAAAATCACTATATAAGTGACCCCAACCTGTTGTAATTATCCAAATATTTTTATAGGGATATTATTTACGTGCACCTTCTCTTGAAAATTTCACTTACCAGGATTATAACAGAATTCTTGAGGAAAGGCCCCCAATTGTCAGGCTAAGGTCAAGTACAAGGACGTGAACTAGCTTGAATAGTCAGTTGTCTAGAAGATTTCAATGGTCCTATATGAATACTGTAGATTTAATCCACTAAGTTGTAAAATATAATCAAATATAAAGGTCTCAGTAATATAATTCTCACTATTCTTATATATGGCTTACAATCTTTATAGTTGGTAGAAAAATAGATTATAAAAATTCAGATACTATTCAAAAGCCTTATAAAAGTACTAGTTGATATGTATTGTAATTGGTTTGGTTATATTGGTTGAATTGTAATGATAAAGAATGAAGAAATACAACCCAAAAAACCTCCTCCTTTTATACACACTGAGTTCCCCAATGATTCCCTTGATGTACCACCCAATACACAGTTAATCACGCCTCTAAACAACTAATAGACATTCCCATCAACATTCCCAGTGACCCATGACATAATTAGAAGAGTAATAACCGCCAAAATCCTGAAATAATAAGGGAAATCCATCAAAATTAAAGGAAAAGACAAAAAGAGAGTATATGCGTATAAAACAATAATATTAAGGACTAAAGGAGACTTTTTAAGGTTAATAATAGCTTAATAATCAGGGGGATTGACTGTAGAAATAATGGGGCTAATCCTGACATTATACTACGTGAAATTCCCATTCAAAAATAACCAAAATTGACTGAGAAACCACCCAAAAACTTAAAAAAGAGCGTGAGATGTGGGGTAACTACATGCAGTTCTTGGCAGGCGCTTGCACGGGTAAATCCTTGACTAAAATTAGGCGAATTTAAGCGTGGTAATGAAATAAAGTGCCAAGAGTGAGGTTATTAATGAAATTAGTGCATATAAACAGGGTCAATGCATTATTAATTAAGCTAGGACACTAAATAAGCGCCTGTTGCCTATTTTAGTGTGTTTCCCCACAGTGGGCGTAGAATGTGGGGTAATTATAGTGTGAAAAAGCTAACTTTGCTAAAAATGAAGCTATTCACGCGGGAAAAAAGCAGGCAGTATGTGGCCAGTACACAGAAGCCATTTCTGGCATAAAAAACACCAAATTTGAAAAGTGTTATTTTTATGCATTTAAATAGCCAAATCAATAGTTCTAAATGAGCCCAATTGATCTGTCAAAGCGCAATTTTGATATTCTCAATTTTATAGTGCATATAGTCAACTTTTAAGTGAAATAAAGCGCATTTATTGTTTTTTGCATAAAACAATGAATATAACAGCTTTAAGTGTACTTAAAAATTATGCAGCCTTATACTTAAGGTTCTTAAGATTACCCTAACATATCCCAACTTAATATTAAGTACATAAGACCTATAAAAGGTGGATATATGCGTGTATATAAGGTGTTATAATGGCATTTTTTGTGTATTATCATAATTTTACTTATGTATACTATTTGTGTACTCTTATTTATTATTCCCATGTATAGTTCATGTGTTTAACATAACTTATAAGTACTTTTTACTCAGTCCTGGAGATATACAGGCTGACAAGTTGAGTATCTATTAAGATTTAAAAATAAATCAAGTGAATATGACCAGTGGATTCCAGAAAATGAAATATCTTATCTTAAAAATCTCTTGAAAAAATTTAAATCTAAATAATACTGTTCATTCAGTATATGTATTATAAAAACAATTTTTTTTATTTTATTATTTCACTCCTTAGTTTTAATTAAAATGTCTTAACATTTTTTTTATTGTTTTTTTTGGGGTGAGGGAGTGTCAGCCTAAATATCCTTAGGACTGAGTATTTCTTATGCTTAAAATAAGATAACCTTAAGTAGATTAAGCTTATATCTTAAAAATAAGGTTAAAATAATAATATATATTATTTTATTATATATATATAGAATTATTATTCTATTATATAACTTATAATAGTTCAAATAGCTTATCCATGGCCTAATAATATTTATTAAGGTTATAATGGAATCATAATATACTTATCTTAAGTGATATGAAGTAATTACTGACATACATAAGCTTATATGTATACATAAATCTCATATTCAGTGAAATATGCAGTATATTATGTATATTTAGGTATATAAGTGGGTTTTAGCCCCTTAATAGCCTATAACCTTTGTTTTTCTGCTTATTTTAGGTCATATGGACAAAATCAGTGGACTCACTACACCTAAAAAAGCATAGACACCTATATCAGGCGCATACACCCAGTTTGGACAACTCAAATTACTTCCTTGGATGGTTATTCACGGATTTATGGGTTGGAAGGATGTTTCTGGGTTAATGTGGATGCTTGGGGATGTTATTGGGGGCTTAAACATTTTATTTGTTTCCTTTATATGCTTTCAGTTTCATTAAATATCTTTTTGATTATTTATTTTACCTGTTTCTTTATGGTATCCGCTTTTATCTGGATTTTCTATTTATGGTATGGATCAGTGTTATTATTAATAGTGATGAAGGGTCCTTACTGGAGGTCTGGGTGTTGAAACTGCTTGAAGTGGACGCCATGGGGAGGTGATGGGCCCTCACAGTGCTGTAATTTCCGGGGATAGCAGTGACATCATCTGGATTGAAGGTCTGTGCACTCCAGTGGATTTGGGTATAAGTAAGGAGGGATTTTGACAGTTATTTATCATCATTCAATTACTACAACTCCAATAAACACTACTATACAATTATTAACCTTTAGAAATATATTATAAAGCCTGTATAAATTGATCTTATCTTTATATAAAGCTATAACTATATTTTATTCACCTATTTTCCACCACTAGCACACATTAAAATCCAAGTATTGTGAGTTTTATTTGAGTATAACTATTCTATTAGTCTTCCCCTGAGGTTTAATCACTAAATCATTTATCAATAAGTAGTAGGACTATAAATAAACACTATTATATCATACTTATATACTAGACTATACTGACAGATAAGTTTTGAGATTAATAGTGATGACATGAAAATGCTTCATATGCAATTGGCACCTCCAGGAGATGATGATTTGGAGATTAGGACTGGTATTACTACCAAGTTCCAGTTTTTTATTGGCGCCAAGACAATGTGAATAAAAAGGTCAGCTTCTGGTTAATTTATTAAAAATGATAAGTATGTAGACCCCCATTTTTTAGGGTAGTGAGGGCTGATTTCTCTAATTTTTAAATCTCTTCCTAAATAGATATCCCAGATTGAAATAGGTCAGCTCAATTGGAGATAATTCAAGTGGATTATAAATTATTTTCTGTTGATATTACTTTTTAATGTCAATATGTTTTAAATTTTCTGTATGACTGTTATCTTTATAAAAAGTTTCTATAAGTTTTTAAAATGGTTTAAAAGAGAAAATGGGATATATTGTGTTGGATAGAAGTTTAAAATGGAAATTTGGAAATTACTGGTGATATTTATGGTGTTATATTTAATGGCCTCCAGGAAGAGGATAAACTGCAATTAACTCAAAAAAACCAGTAAATAAATCTAAGTATAATTCATTCACAAAAAGAAATATTTGTGATGATTCTATTTCTCTCTTCCAGAAAGAGGTTAAACTGCCAACTTTATTTACTGGGGATTTTGTGGTGGAAAATGGTGAAAAAGTTGTTCAAAAATTACATGATAAATTAGAAGAAGGAATGGGGGGTAAAAATTAAATAAATTTTAAAAATTATATATCATCTTATTTTGTTTCTGATTTTGATGATGAAGTAAGTTCTGTTAACAATTTATTTATGGTGGATCAAAAAGAGATCAATTTACTCAAGTCAAAGAGTAAGTAAATGCAGCTAAATATAAAAAGATAGCTAATAAGGTTAGACCAAGTAACTAACCACTTCCTTCTGAGTTTAAACCATCTTTGAAGAGGCAAACTTTATAAGTAGATCCATATGAATTTCCTTTAGTCAAGAATCAGCCTGAATTTTTTGAAAAATCCAGAACTACTTTTGAGAGATTGTATGTTGCAAACTTTGGACCTGAAGATTGGTTATCAGGCAAAGAGAAGAAGTTGTTGATGGATGTGATGGTAAAGAGGAAGAAAGCCATATCTTTTGTTGAAGAGGAGTGTGTTGAAGCATTGTTATGGGGAGCCTTTCAAGATTCCTGTTGTCTTTAATGAAACATGGCAGCAAAAACCAATTCCTATTCCTGCAGCATTAAAAGAAAATTATATTGAAGTCATTAGAGAATGAATCTAAACTAAATTTTATGAGCAGTCTTTCACAAGTTATCCTAGTCTAGTTTTCTGTATCAATAAAACTGATTTCAAGCTCAGGGTAGTTCATGATCTTAAGGAATTAAATAGGGTTACAATAAAAGGTGCTGGTATACCACCTAGTGAAGAGGAGTCTGTGGATGTGTCTACTTGAAGAGTATGTTATGGTTTGGGAGATCTTAGGGGGTATCAAAGTTAGAAATATTACATTTCAAAATAACTCTTTTTTCCACCAAATCAACCATGGTAATTTTTAAAGTATGCCATATTGTGCCCCAAAAACACCTTTTTACAGAGAATTAAAGTCAATTTTGTGGCTTTCTTTTTTAAGAGGTGAAATTCCTTTTAAATAATTACAAATTTCTAACTTTGATACCCCCTATTATAGGGAGATATGATAATAGAGAATTGCATTCTGATTCTAGGCCACTCATTACTCTTGATATTCCACTTAGGCAATTACAGCTGAAAGGATTACCTCAAGGTGTAACAATTTTGGTTTCTGTTTATCAAGCTCAGATGGCTTGGATTCTTACAGATAAAATTTCACAATATGCCATTATATTTATTAATGATGGTGAAATTAAAGGTCCTTCAACATGTTAAAATCATAAAGTGTTGAATGAGAATACAGGGATACAAAGACTTATCTGGAATATTCTGTTGTCATAGAGAGGATTTTGTTTAGGATTTAAGAGGCTGGTTTAACTATTTCTGGATAAAATTTATCTTTTTGTGTGCCAGATTTTGAAATTCTAGGTCATTTGGTATGTAGAGAGGGTAGGATTATTTCAAAAAAGAAATTAAATAAAATTTAGTCCTGGAGAAGACCCAAGAATATGACCAAAGTCACAGGGATTTTAGGAATTTGTGTTTATTTTAGGATGTCTATCTAAGGCTTTTCTTTATTACCTGCTCCTTTGAGATGGTCGACTAGGAAAGACGCTGATTGGGAGTGAGATGAAGAGTGTGAAGATGTGTTTGTGAAGCTGAAGAAGGTTTGAGGAGAGGATATTGTCCTTCATAAGTGGGATTATGGAAAATATGCAGGCATTATAAATTTAGCAGTTGACTCAAATCAAATTGCCTCTGGGAAGTTCTGTCCCAAATGGATAAAGCTGGTTATATAAGAACAGTCAGGTATGAATCTTTTATTTTTACTGAGGTAGAATCATGATATTCTCAGCCAAAATAATAACTTTGTTAATTGTGAAAATTCTAAAGATGCTTAAAAATGTTTTATGGGGAGAACACTTCAAATTTCAAGTAGATGCAAAATTTTGATTCAAATGATTAATTCCCCAAGTCTACCAAATTCACCCATGACCAGATGGGTAGCTTTTATTCAACATTTTACTTTTGATTTAGCTCACAAGCCTGGAAAGACTTTAACTAGGACAGATGTTTTATCAAGAAGATCAACCACTGAAGAGGATTTTGACTCAGAGGAATTAAATGAAGAAATACCTGTGATTAAGGCCAGAACAAAAGGTGCTGAATACTTCACTTACCTACCCCATGAGTTTAAAATTTCTGGTTTAAAATGTGTAAATAATGAAGACCTCCACCATGAGGATAAAATGGATAATTGTAAAAATTTGGTGAATGATGTGCTTAGGGAGCTTGATGAGGGTGTAGATAAATTTAGTAAAAAAGAGGTTCAAGTTTTTGTAATATATTATGAGGAGAATGGTAATATTGTGTGGGATAGAAGAAAATTGGTGAATTGTGTATATGTTGGATTATTAGAAAACTCAGTTAAAGAGAGGTTGGATGATTTTGAAAATTTGGTTAGAAGGAGGTTGGAAAAAGAATTTGTTGATGATGCTGAAAAGGGTGAAAAAGTGATAGTAAAAATTTTTTTTATTAAAAGTTTGGAAGGTTCAGAGGAGGAATATTTAAAATATTTTTTAAAAATTGGTAAATTCAAGGATTAAAACTATTGGCTCATACATGTGAAAGTGATTTTGATGATAGGGAGGTGCCCATAGATGTGGTATTAATTGAATATCAAGATGAAGTCTGGGGTCAGACAGGATTTAATTATAAAATGGTTATATATTTTTTAACTTTAGATAGCCCAGATTGTTGTGATAATGATGATTTTCCAGCTATCAAAAAGGAAGTCTCCAGCATTTTATCTATCTGGTAGGAGATTGATGAGGAGCAGGTATCCAAATCCTTAAGTTGTTATTACTCAGAGAAAGGGGCGAGAGTTGATTATGAAATCTCTGATTTAAGATCATGGGAATAGAGTAGTTTGAGACACTTATAGACAAGCTTTTGATAGGCTTTGGTGGCTTGAATGAAGTTTGTTGTTAAACAATGGGTACAGTCATGCAATGAATGTCAAAGAAGGAGTTATTTAAGGCCAAATAAACCTGGAAAGCAACCATTGTGGCATCCCAAAGATTAATTCAGCACTAATTTTTATTAAAGGAGGATAATGGAAGATATTATAAGATTAGTAAAATCTAATTCCCTTTTTATATAATGTTTTTATAAAAATAATGGATGGTTTAAAGCAAAAAATGGATAATCTTACAGGTCAATATTTAACAATTAATTAATGGCTAAGAATTGAATTATAGGTCTAAAAGTTTATTTAAATGAAAACTGGGAGTCTTGAAAATCTTTGGAAATTTTTGAAATTTTTCATTATTTTTCTTTAATTTTTAATATTTTATTAAATATTTTATATATTTTTGATTTTTCAAAATTCACTAAAATTTGATAAATTTTTGTTAGATCAACAGGGCTGTGCAGGCTATGAAAATTAGTTGGTATTAAAGAAATAAAGTAGCTTTATCATCTGATATTATTTTATATGTTCAATTAGTGTTTTCAGCCTCTAATTGAGTCCAGAAGCCTATACAAGCTCTGTACAAGCTCTGTGATGCTCTGGCTGGGAAAAGTATTGCATGTGACATACTATGCATATAAAGCCTTAAGACTCAAAAGAAGACATAAGTTATACATACAATAACACATTTAACATCAGCATTCATATTGTTTCATTCATCATTGAAAAATATTTACATAACATTATATAACTTGTAAAAACCCTATAAAATAACACTTTTACATAACATTTTATAAATTTTACTTAAAAACTCATTAATAATTACTTATAGGGTATCATTATAAAGTTCTAAAATTTTGGGACATTATTTTAACATATTTTTCCAATAAAAATAAAAGCTTCATAAAAAGATATTATTCAATCATTTATATAACTTTTCTTAGTACACCTTCACTGGTGTAGGTCTCACCCTCATTATAAATTACACTGATTCTACATATAAGTACCATTAATATCAAATAGTCTATCAGTCTTTTCTTTTCAAGAAGAGGTTGTAGCTTAGTTAATTACAAACCCATATTTTACTTAAAGGGACAGGGTTCTCTTTGGTTTATCCAACTGCCTTAGATTTAACTTACAGCAAGGCCACTGTAAGAGTCTTTTTACATTGGTGGTGCTCAACGTGGGGTTCAGATTCTCTAACTTTTATTCAATCTTACTTGGTACTTGGACATGCTTAGCCTGAAAGAGGCTTATTTTACAAATGTTTATTCTTTTTTCACAGTTTAATTGTATATTTTTGAGATGTCTTCTGCTGGTGGATCTAGTGTTTCTCTACCTGTCAATACTTTGGTCAGGATTGTATCTTGGGATGTACCCAAGTTTAATGAGGAAGAATTTAAATGGTTCATAAATTGGTATAAAGCTACTGATGCTGTTGATGGGGCTTCACAATTGGATATGATGTAGTAAATTTGATTTTTTATTCTGGACAGAGAGGTGGAAATGAATGTAATTTCTATGGAGGATAATAAAAAGTGGGACTGGTTTTAGTTTTAAAAGGAGATGGTTCATAGATGGGGTGTTAGGTATGCAACTGTTGACCTTAACAAAATTTTCAGTGTCTTGAAAGCTAAAGGTGGGGTTTCTAATATGTTATACTTCAAAATGTTATTTAGAAAGTTTGATGAAGTGGTGGATTATTTGATTCTGGTGAAAAAGAGTGGCCATAAAAATCAGGAAAAGGATTTATATTGGTCATCCTTTAGTAGGGACATTAGGATGGGTCTTTTAAAGAAACTGTCTAGGAAGAACAAGATGAAGGATCTTCCAACTGGGGAATGGAAGCTTCCTTCTCTAGAGGTCATCAAGGAACATATCCAGGCATATATAAAACTTATGGTTCTGAAAAAATATCAGGAATCTTGCACCCAATATTCTAGAAAGGTAAGTGAAGTCTTGGCCAAAAACAAAAAAAATTATGGTCAAGGCTCAGGAGGCAAAGAAGGTTTGGATAGGTCAGGATGTTGCTAAGGTTGAGAGAAATGTGGATAATAAAATGGTGGATCATTTTACTGACTTAACTAAGAACATCAAAATACTTGTTCAAGAAGCTCAGTAGGCCAATAGAAGCCCTGGGGCCTCATCTTCTACTTCTTCTTCTTATCAATATAGGGGTCGAGAGAGGAGGAACTATGGCTTTAATGGCAATGGTAACCTGTTTTCTGGGAACAGAAATGGAATTTGTGATAGAAATGGTAATGGTAATAGTGGAAATGGATTTAGAAGAGGTTATGGTGAACCTAGAGTGTGCTCCTATTTTACTAGGAGGGGGAACAGGGCTTCAGATTGTTTTTATTTAAAAAAGGACTTGAAGGATGGTAGGGATAATATTGATGATAAGGTTTACAAATTTCCAGATGAATCTTTTATTAAAACTTGTGATGGGAAAGCTCCTTTGTATTTTTTAGGAGCAACCTGATGGTTGAAAGGAGAGCCATATTTGAAGAGTTAATCAGTGATGAAGATGAATATGTTAAAGGTGGAAAAATAAATGATGGTAATGATGGTGGGAAAGTCAATAAGGGAAAAAAAAAGTAGTTCAGTAAGGTCACTTTCAAAAATTCATTTTGTGGATTAGATTTGGGAACGGTTTCAAAGGTAGATTTTAACTGTATGATTGGGGAATATGATGTGGATGCTACCATAAAAGCAGCTGCTACTAAGGCTAAGAGTAGCATAAAAATAAACTTAGGGTGAAAACAGGAAGGGCTGAAATTAAGACAATTGAAAAGAAACTTTACACCAAGGAAAAAATTTATTAAATGCAGAAGGGGATGGCCAATAAGGGGCCTCCTGATTTTAGAAAATAAGATTTGAATGGAGAGTTTCAGTGTATGCTAGTATTTAACAATAATTTAATAGAAAATATTCATGTTCCTACTACTTAATATAAATTATTTATGTATTAAACCTATGGGGATGCCCAATAGAATATTTATGCTCAATTTTAACTCACAATATTTGGATTGGTGTGGACAAGTGGTTGAAAATAGGCTAATAAAATATAGTTATAGATAATATATAAAGAAGCCTTTAAAATATTTTTTATAAGCTAATAATTGTTTTATAATCTTTATTTGAGTTATAGTAATAAGTGATGTCTAATAACCCGTCAAATCCTCCCTTACATATACCAAAATCAACTGGAGTGCACAGACCTTCAATACAGATGATGTCACTGCTATACCCAGCTATTACAGCACTTTGAGGGATCATCACCTCCACATGGATTTCACTTCAAGAAGTTTAAACACCCAGACATCCAGTAAGGACCCTCCATCACAACTAACAATATAATACACCCATGCCATAAAAAGACAAACAGATAAAAGCAGATAACATAAAAAAACTGGTAAAATAACTCATCCAATGAGAATAAAATGAGACTCAAAGCATATAAGTGAAGAAAATTAAATTTCCAAGCCTCTAATAACATCCTCAAGCATCTGTATTAACCCAGAAGTCATATCTCAACCAATAAATCAGTAAAAATCCTTTAAAGAAGAATCTTAAGTTGTTCAAACTGAATATATGTGTCTGAAAAAGTGGTATATTTTTGTGAAGGCTTGGTGAGTCCATTTAATATGTCCATATGACCTAAAACAAGTAGAAAAATAAATATAATAGACTATTTAAAGATTTAAAACCTGCATATAGACCTATATTATTGGCTGGTTTTCTAGAAGAGGAAGAGGAAAAGGAAAAGAATGGAGAGGAGGAGGAGAAGATAGGGACAGAAATAAAATAATAAAATAAAAGTTTTAATAATTCTAAGAGAAAAGGCAACAAGGACTCCTTGGGACTTGACACAATACTGAGGGTTATTAAATTATAAAATATATATTTTAAAGAAGAGTTACTTCATTGTGCGGTAAACACTGTTATCAATAAAAGACCTATTGAAACCTTTAGTTATGTATATAAAATTTAAATTAGATTTATAATATTAATAAAAATAATAATAAACGTATTATATTAAAAATATAATCAAGTTTGAGTGTATAATAAATGATAAGCTAAAGGGGATTACCCAAGGCCCTTTTATAGACCAGGGGACCTCAGAAGCGCCATAAATCAGTATATAAAAAAAATTAATAAGCTAAAACAAGAATATAAAAGAATAGAAATGAAACATAAATATTAAGAGAAAAACATGAAACAATTAACTAAACCCATGAATAAGTAACTAATTTTCCCACCATAAGTTCACAAACCAGTTAATTTAAATAGTGAATAACTAAGTAAGCCTGAAACATAAGAACTGTGAGAAAAAGAATCAAAAACTGACATTACAGTAGGATGTAAAGGCTTTAATTAAAACAATTAGAATTATTTTCATGCGAGAATCCATGTAATCAATTCAATCCAGTATAAAGTAATTTTAATTAATTGTTTTAACTATGTAATTAATTCAATAATTAATTAAAATGAAACATATAATTAATTTAATGATATTTCTAATTTAAAGTAAGAATTTTAATACCATATTATTAAATAAGTGTTATAATTAATTTAATAATTTTACTGACACAATTAAGGGTCAAAAAAGCGCCCAATATTATTGTTTAATAATGTATGAAAAAGGTTTATTTAATATATAAATTTAATTAATTAATTTAATTACATTATAAGTCAATTTTACACTTATAGTTATAATATATGTTTACAATTAATTAATTATAAATTTGTATATATTAAATACATAAAAAATGTGCCATAATTTATAGAATATATATCATGCTTAATTTAAATGTATAAATAATATATATAATAATAAAATCAATATAATATTTATATATATTTAATAAAATAATTATATTATTTCATTATGCAATGTAAGATTAATTTATATACATAATAAGCATAATTTTATGCCCTCTTTTAGTTACAGTAAGTTGAAATAATATTTACTGGGCTCCTAGTATAGCCTGGCTGACCACCCTCACTCTAAAAAAACTATAAAAAAAATTCTATGATTTTTTCTTTTTGTAATTCTTTAACAGGGCAGGAAGATTTGAAATTTCCTTGCCAGGTATCCATGCATCATGTTCAGATGATTTGCTCTTATATATCAATAAATATTCAGTACCTCTTTTTGAAGTGATAATTCTATCATTGAGAATTTTATCAATTTCTGCAGTTTCAGTGACTTCCTGAAGGTTTTTCTTAGGTCTTCCCCTTCTTTTGGGAAATAAGTCACTACTGGAAGTATATGGCTTAAGAAAAGAAATGGGAAAAACAGGATGTTTCCTATCATATGAAGAATACAATACAACTTCTACTGCATTATCTCCAACTATTCTTATAACAACAAATGGTCCTACAAAAGGATCTTTTAGTTTTTTGATACCTTGTAGATTGAAATAGACAGTAGATATCAACACTTCATCACTCTTGTTAAATGTGTATTCTTTATGGAATTTATCCCATCTCTTCTTTTCATATTCAAATCATTTATCAATACAGCTTTGAACATGTTTTCTGAATAGCTGTTGCATTTTCACAAAAGATTTTAAACCAGGGTGTATTTCCAACTTAGGTAATTTATTATTGAAAATCTGAGCAGGAGTATTTGGGACATAACCTAAGAAAAGCTGAAAAGGCTTTTTCTCAGTGACAGAATGAACAGTGCTATCATATGCAAATTCAAGACCAGGAAATAGAGTGACCCAGTCATGAGTAAATCTGTCATTGTATTTCTATTCTAATCCAAAGGCACAATAACTTCTAATCATATCTTCCAGAATTTGAATCATTCTTTCAGCTAGACCATCAGTCTGAGGATGGTTAGCTGTAGACAACTTTAACTCAAAGCCACATATATCCATCAAAGAGGTCCAAAACTCAGAATTAAATTTTGGATCTCTATCAGAGATAATGGCTTTTGGAAATCATATAATAATGAACATGTAAGTCCACCATAAGAAAGCTAATTCCTTTGTGGATACATCTTTGTGAGTGGGAAAAAATTTGCACATTTTTGTGAATCTATCCACTATTACCCAACAATAGTTATAACTGTCTTTACCTGCTACAGGAAGACCAGTGACAAAATCCATGTTAATTATTAGCCACAGAGCATCAGGTGCTTCAATATGTTGTAATTACCCTGCTATTTTACCTGTCAACATTTTATATTTCTGGCAGGAATCACAAGATTCAACATATAATTTTGTATCTTCAGACATATTATCCCACCAAGCAGTGTTTTTAAATATAATTAAAGTTTTTTCAAGATCAAAATGACCAGCTAATATTTCATCATGACAAAGTTTGAGGATAGTTTCTTTCATAGAAGGAGGAATTACAATTACATTAGTAAGCTTTCTTCTATAATATATATAACCATCTTCAATAGAAAAACTTCCCTTAATTAAAGCATTTTGATACTTTTCATGAAGAGTTTTAATCAATGCTTTAATTGAAGCATTCTTAGGATCATTTAAGATAGTAACTAATTTATTTAAATCAGAATCTTTATCATATGAATCCAGAACTAATTGTAACAACTCTTCTTCCATATCAACTATAAATATACCATGGATATGAACAATATCATCTTCAGGTACATAAGCAGGATTGAAGTCATTATTTTCAGAGGCAATCTGGACAGCATATCAACATTAGAATTAACATTTCCAGCCCTATGGATAATTGTCATTCTACCTCTGTACTTTTGAACAGCAAGCTGCCACCTAAACATATGTCTATTTTGTCTTTTTAGGTTTAAGAGGGACTTCACAGCACTACAGTCAGTTACCAGTTAAAACATTTGGTCATCCAGGTAGTAATAAAGCTTCTCAATAGCCCAAAAAACTACTAAGAACTATAATTGAGTGGCACCATATTTCAATTCACTCTTTCTCAAAGTTCTTGAAATATAACCAATTACAACCTCTGAGGATTCATCATTAATGATTTTTTTTTGGTGAAGGGCAGCACCCAGACCAAAAAACTAGCATCTGTATGCAGGACAAAAGGTTTGTTGAAATCTGGAAGAGCCAAGATAGGGGATGTCATTAAACAACATTTTAATGAATCAAAAGCCTTTTGACAGTCATTATTCCAGATGAATGCAACATCTTACCTAGTTAGCTTGGTAAGAGATAAGACCATGACCTGATAATCTTTAATATACTGTCTATAATAGCCACACATACCCAAATAACTTTGGATTTCTCTTACAGAAGTTGGTGCCTTCACATTTTGAATTTCAGCAACTTTGTTGTGGTCTACACAAATTTGTAGGCCTGAAACAACATGGCAAAGGACTTTCAAAGATTGAAAGCCAAATTTACACTTTTTCAATGACAAGGTCATAATGATTTAATACATTTTTTGAAAAACTCTATTTAAGTGAATCATATGTCATCAAAAGTTTTAGAAAAAACTATAATATGGTTAATATACACCATGAGCCATCTCTCAATTATTTCCTGATGGAAAGTGTTATCCATGACTTTTTGAGAAACTGAAGGGGCATTTTTAGGGCCAAATAGCATTCTAACTAACTTATATATTCCCATATGAGTAGCAATAAGTAAAAAATTCTGAGAATATTTCTCAACTGGAACTTGATGATACCCTTTATTACCATCCAGACAATTAACAAATTTTGCACCTTGCAAAGTAGCATGTATTGAGTTGATTCTATGTAAAGGATAAATATCATCAACAGTATAATTGTTTAATAGCCTTTAATCACCACATAATCTAGCCTTATCCTTCTCATAAGAAATAAAGACTGGGAAGATGACACAATATTTAGGGGTGACATCCATTTTATCAATGATATTCATTTTTAATAATGTGGCAATATTATCTTCAATATCCTTTCTTTTTGTTGGAGAAGCAGGATATGGTTTTCTCTTAAGACTAGGAGTAATATCAATCAAGTTACAGGATAAGGTAATTTTAATTTCTTCCTGAACACTTCCTAAGACATGAGAACCATGAGCAAAAGCCATAGGGAAGGAGGTAATTGAGGCAATTATAGAATCCTTTTGTTCACTAGTTAACTTATCATAAAAAGAAGCAGTTGTTATTTCATCTAAAAAATCATCCATTTCAATTGTTGGTCTGCCTTTACACTGGATCAGTGAGTTACAAGACTTTAACAGATGCCCAGAAGGTTTTCTAGGGGAGGAAATTATGAATTTTCTTTTGCCATTCAATCCCAAGGTGAAGCAATTATTTGCTGGGTCCAGTTTCACACCAAACATGGTTAAAATATCATTACCCATAATAAACCAATTGCTTTAATTATAATTTTTCATGAAAAAAAATTCACAAATAGCTCTGACAAAACCACCATTATATTTGAAGAATACAGAGGTTTTGTATTTGCCAATAGGACACAAGGTAGAACCATACCCTCCCCATTTTTCAGAAGTCATAGGTAACAGTTTACTCAAATAATCATCATCTACTGAAGCTAAGGCTCTTTCAGACACTACACTTCCTCCAGCACCAGAGTCAAGAACTACATCAACATTTTTACCATTAATGATAACAGGTGCCTTCAAAGGAGATATGGAAATAGAATTTTTAGTAATATCTTTAATTATTTCATCATTTTCCACTGAAGATAAATCTAATACACATTTTTCAGATATATTATCTAAATAATGGACATCCTGTTCCAACATTAAAACATCTTTAACAGATTCATTGTCATAGTAGATATTAATTTCACAGTCACTAGAAGAATTATTGATATCAATTTCAGCCTCATCAGTGTCTTCATTTTGTTCAACAAGATGAACTTTCTTATCACAAACATGACCCTTTTGCCATGATTTGTTACATTTATAACAAGTATTTGCTGCATATTTTTTAGGTCCAACTGGGGAAGAGGGTTTACCAGATTTTTCTGGGGGCTTTGTAGAGAGTTTATTTTGATCATGATAAGATTTTCCAAGGTAATTCTTTGATTCATATATATGGTTGAGAAGTACCTCATTACAGATATTAATGAAAGAAGAATGTTCCCTCACATGCTCAGCTCTAGCTACAATTAAATCTCCAAGAGAATTTGGTAATTTGTATAAGATTCATCTCTCCAAATAACATAATCCATCTTTGGATCAATTGCTCTCAGGATTTTTGTTAATTTCATAAGAAAAACAATGGGTTTTTCAACAGAGGAGGATACATATCTAGTATTCTCATACAGTCTTTTCTGAACCAACCTGAATTTCTAACCACCAAACTGATTCTCAATCAAGTATTTCAAATCATTCCTTGTATAATGATTGTTATCTAAAAGAACAGATTCATAACACATCAAGGCTACATTGGAAAATAAAGAAATTAGCTTAGAAACAATTTCCTCATCAGGTAGTTTATATGATCTCTTTAAGTTATCAATTCTTTGGATAAAGTGTTGCCAATCAGATGAAGAATCACCATCAAAGGTAGGATATTGGTCAAATTTAGGCCAATTTTTCTGAATACTGGATGGTCCATCCTTTGGTTTGAATTACTTATCATTAATAATTCTTGAAGTTTAGCCAGGTGTTCAGAAATTTCATTATTTACAGAATGAGCTGGTACATGACCATCACAAGATTTTTTGCTATTAGTTAAATATTTTACAGACTCATTGTCAGTTTGTTTAATGGCTAAAATATGGGAAAAAAAGAGGAGCTCTGTTCAGGTTCTTTTCTCTAATTTTTATGTAGCTTATGGGCATCATTATCATTTATACCATAATTATTGATGGTTAAGGTTGAAAGTTTTTCCTGCAAATTAGACACATAGTTTCTTATCCTTGGAATTTCAGACATCTGGTTGTTTACTTTTGCAAGGGATAAAACATTTCTGTACTCAGAAACTGTGTGTTTGGCACTTAGTGCATAAAAATCATTTTTTAGCTTTTTAAACTCATTTTGTAGAGATTTAATTTCACCTTTTAATGAATGATTTTCCTCAATATGGGGTTTCAATTCACTCAAGGTTTTATGCAGATTAATATTCTTATCTGAGATAAATCTATGGTCACTCCTTATTTGTTTTTGTTGGCTAAGAACAATATTCAAGGTTTCTTTGATTTTAAAATAAGCTGTATCCTGTACAGAAGCACTTACTTTCAATGCAAGTGTAAATCATTTAATCTATCACTCTCATGTATTAACACACCTCTTAAATGTTTGTCTTTCACAAAATTAAAATCAAGGGTATCTTTCAATATTTCTTCAGAAGTTTTCACAATTAAAGTATAGACTTCAGGGGAAACAGAATCATTCTTAATTTCAATAGAAGGATTAATTAAAGAAGTAGAAGTAAAATGTAAAGGTTCATCAAATGATAATTTGCTAATTGCATCATTGGGGCTACTCATTAAAGGAAGTTGTCTTTTTAAGGGTTTAACTGTTCTTTCACCAGTGTCCACAATATTACCTGAAGAAGATTTGTTATTATACATACCAACATGTTTATCAAACAAATTACTCACCATGGAAAGGGAGGAAACTTACCCCATGACTTCTTTCTTCTGCCTCCCTGATAAGGATGGGGCTGAGGAGATGGATGGTAGGTTGGTGACCTGGATGGGCCAGGGTGTTGAGCTGTTGGTTGATGAACATTCTTTTGGTAATGGCTCATCAAGTAATCCCATTTCCACTGCTCCACCTGCAGAGTGCTTTGATTTTGTGTGAAGGAGCTAGGTACTTGATTGGGCTGCAGTTGAGGCTGAGGCTGGGAGGCTAGGAAATGAGGAGGTTGAGCCTGTTTGGGATTTAATAATTCCTGCATCTGCTGCCAGAGTGTGTCTACTCTTCCCTTGTACTTCATACTTTCTGCTCTCAGTTCTTTGATGTGACTGGACAGGTTGTTTACTTGTTGTGTCAGTGGTATCTTTTTTTTATACCTTTGAGTTGATTTTCCTGATTTATTAGAGGTTTTACTTCATTCAGAGGTGTTTGGTGAGGGGGGTTTGCCACTTCTCCTGCTTTTTTTACGCCCTGAAGGTTTTTAGTCAGATGAATAATTTTTGTAAGTTAATTTTTAAGAACCTACAGATTCAGTGTCACCATCCACTTCAATCTCATCCACATGTAAGTTACCATGCTGTTAGCCAAACTACTGAACATTTAAACTGTGAAAAAAAGAATCAAAATTATTTTAATGATTCAAATTGTTAATTTCAAAATGAAATATAAATTATTGAATTTTTAACAAAACAAATTTTTTTTTAAATTTTTTATCAAAAATAAATTAATTAAAAAAAATTAATACAAATAAATGTAATTACAATCATTTTTTTAACAAATAAAAAGAATTAAAATGAGACCAACCAACAAAGGTTTATAAGTCAACCAAAATAATTAATACCAAAATTAATATATTGGCAATATTGGGACTAAGTACTGAGTACTATTATGGTCAACAAATAAACGAAAAATAATAATAAAATTAATTTAATAAATTATTAAAATTTAATTGTCTTCTAGGACTAAGAGTTTTATTCTATTATGGTCAACTAGGAAAAAAAATTAAAAAATAATGAACACTTACACTCAGTGAATCAGCAACTAAGCCACAAACACTGTTATTGCAGTAAAAATTTAATAATATGAGTGAGAGGTGCAAAGGTTAACTTACTATAGTGATCGTAAAATCACTTCAAGACAATATATGATTTAATTTAATATAAACCTAAATTATTGAACCCAAGTTCAAAAAACGGTCGCGGTGTGGTCTTCCAACATTGGCAGAGCCCTTGGTTGGTGTGTTTGGCGTTGTTTTGATATGTCTTAAATGACATTGTTCAATAATTGGGTGTTTTTCTGGAATTATTAGACAAATATTGGGACTGTAGGGATGTGGGTAATACCATTGGATAGCCTCAGTTTTTCTCTATATTTTATTTCTTGATGACATTTTTTATATTCTAAGTATTTGAGGGATTATTTCTCATTTTTCATTTCAAAAGATAGCTGTTTAATTTTGTTTTTCACGTTTTATGGGATAACCTTAAGTCTTAGGGTTAAGTGCTTAGTACCATTAGAATGGGCTAATTTTTCTCTATTTTTCAAGTCACAATGTTGTTGTAGCTTAATTATGTGTTTTAAAGGTTTTAGTAGTTGAAGTTTATTTTTCTAAGTATTTTGGGTGTTTTTGGAGGTTTTTGGTGGTTTTATGGCTTCAGGAGAGCCTCCCGACATTGGACGGACTGCCTGACTTGGTGCTAGAAGGCTAGGAAGCGTTTCTAGAGGGGTTTTACGCAATTTGGCCCTCAGAAATGCCAAATTTGTGGGTGGGCATGGCCTCTTAGATGGTGGTCTGTGTGTATATAGTGAATAAGACAGTTTGGCGCAACCTTAATTATCATACGACAATCCGGAGGTGATATCCTTGTTCCTCACTCAGTTTTCACTGTTTTATGGCCACAATTGGCTGTGTTTGTTGCAAGTTTAGTTCTTCATTTACCTCAATTTTGGCAACTGTTTTCTCTGGTGTAGTCTTGCAAGCTACTTCAAGTATTATTTCTGCCCTGGTGTGGATTTGCAACCTATATCAAGTATTATTTCTTTCTCTGGTGTGGACATTGGCCTACATTTCAGTTCTTTGGTTTGGTAGTCTGTCTGGAGATTACTTTCTTGTCTGATCAGGCAGTCAAGATTATTGGAAAAGGGGCTTTAAACAACAGGAACCAATTTACTGTAGCAGGTGAATTTCACTTATATTTTTCTAAAGGGAAAGGGGATTTTCTCTCTGGTATTTCTCCAACTCCCATGGTCAAGGCCTATAGAAAGTACTATAAGATTTTCCACATTTCTGGAGCCCAATGTGGGGTAGGACCTGCTAGTTCCTTGGAATCTCTGTTGTCTTTGGTTGGTTTTTTCTGGTGATTTTGTTCTGGAAGAATGGCTTCTGGTTCATCAATTCCTGTGGTGACTGTCAGTGGGGGGGGGGAAGGTCCTCCTGCTTTGATGGTTAGGGAATTTGTGAGGATTAAAGCTTGGGATGGTACCAAGTTTAATGGAGATGATGTGAAGTGATTTATGTAGAAATATAAAACTGCTGCTGGTGTGGATGGTGCTTCTTACCTGGACATGGTGAAGCAGATAATTCTCTTCATTGGTTATAGGGCAGTGGAGAAGGAGATTGTAACCATGTCTGGCTACAAGAAGAGGGATTGGATGTTGTTGTGCAGGGAGATGGTGGATAGATGGGGTCTCAGGTTCACTATGGTGGATCTGAACAAGGTTGTCAGTGAATGGAAGTCTTATGGTGATGTTGGTAACTTACTCAGTTATAGGAAGTTTCTGCTACAGTTTTATCCTGTGGTAGAATATTTGGTGGAAGTAGAGGAGCTGGCACATGAAAATACTGCCAAAGATGTTTTTTGGTCTGCCCTTGCTAGAGATGTCAGGATGGATTTCTTGAAGGAGTTTTCAAGAAAGGACTTGATGAAGACTCTTTCTAATGGGGACCAGAAGTTTCCTGACTTGGATAAGGTGAAGGAAGCTGTGGAGGCCCATTTGAAGCTGTTGGCTGTGGACACCTGTCAAGAGGGGTGTGCCAAATATGTCAGAAATGTCAGTGAGGCTTTAGCTGAAGAGGAGAGTAGGGTAAAGAAGGAAGAGAAGAATATGGTGGAGGTTCCCAAGCAGGAGAGGGACCCAGTGGTGGAGCAGTTGACTGATCTGACAAAACAGCTACATATTTTTGTGCAGGAGGCTAAGAAGGTCAGTAGGGCTCCTTCTCAGCCTAGAGATTTTGACAGGATGGCTGGTAGGAGTGACCCTTGGGTCTGCTCTTGTTGCAGTAGGAGGGGGCACAAATCCAATGATTGTTGGGCTCTGAACAGAGATATGTCAGAAGGAAAGATGGAGTTTGATGGCAGGGTTTTCAAGTTCACTGATGGTTCATTTGTAAAGCCCAGTGAGGGGCAGGCTCCTGTTTATTTGGTCAGGAAAAGGAATAGTCTCAATCATAGGAGGTCAAGATTTGAGAAGATCCCTGATCAGGGGAAGTCTTCTGCTAAGGCAGATGAAGATGTCAGGGGAAAAGGAAAGGAGGTCAATAAAGTCTCTTTTTCGACTTCCTTTGGTGAGTTGGAGTTTTATTCTTGTGGAGGACAGTCAAGTGGTGAATACTTGGCTGGTGTCTATGATGTTGAAGCTGAAAAGATGGGAAGGCCTAAGAGAAGTTCTCAAGCCCAAACAAAGCCTAAGGTTTCAAAGGCGGATTCTAAGCTGAGTGCAGCTAGGAGGAAGTACAGCAAAGAGGAGCTGTGCAAGATGCAGAAGGGGATTTCTGATATGGGCACCCCCAGTTTTGGTGAATCGGACATGAATGGTGAGCCAATCCAAATGGATGTTGATTCTGACTCAGAGGAGGATGTCCCTTTGGCTTCATAGCCAAAGCCTGCTGAAGTTATAGTTTCTGGTGAGGGATCTGGTTTGATTCCTGTTGATGGAAAATCTGTTGGTGGTTCTGGTCCTCCGGAGATTTCTAGGACCAAGGTAGTGAAGCCAAGGGCTCACTTTGAGAGGCCAGTAGTTTCTGGCCAATCTAATATTGTGGACTCTGTTCTTGAAAGGATGAATCAGGGTCAGGTTTCCCTTTCTTATGGGGAATTGTATGCTATCAGTCCTGGGTTGTCTGATAGATAAAAAAAATTGTTGACCAGGAGAAGGGTTTCTTCTGGGGAGGTGGAATACATCTGTGATTCTACTGAGAAGTTTGGTGAGGGGTTGGAAACTCATTTTCCTGCTCCTCTTGGTTATGTAAATGTCACTCTGAATGGCAGGGAGGCTAGAGGATTGGTGTATTTAGGTTCTCAGATTAACCTGATTTATTTGTTTGAGGCTACTCATCTGGGCCTTCCCATCAAGACAGGAATTGATGGGAATTTAAGAGTGATTGGTAGCCATGTCACTGAGTTAATTGGGAACACTGAATTTGTAAAGCTGGATGTTGGTGGAGCCTCCGGAAAGGTTCATTTTTACATTGCCAAAGGTAGTGTGAAAGCTGCATTGGGTGGACCATTCTTGATAGATTTTCCAGCAAGAATTGATTATCAGTTTGACATGGAAATCAGTTTGGAGTTGACCTGTGATAATGAGAGAAGGCTTAACATGAGTTTTTCATCTCCAGGAGATGATGTTTGGGAGACCAGGCCAGGCTTGTCTTCAATGTGCCAGTGTATGGATTGTTGCAGGAGAAGGAAAGAAGTGGGTGCCACCTCTGGTTTTTTGGAACGTGGCTCAGGCTCTTGTGAGAATCTGTCTTTTTTAGAGTAATGAGGGCTGATCACCCTAGTGCTACAACCTCTCTCCAAGATGAGGAAATCCCAGGTTTTAGTAGGTCAGCTCCCTTGGAGATATACCAAGTGGATTTTCATCTTTCTCTTTTTAATGTTTCTCTTCTCTGCAAGAATTCTTCATGTTTTTTATAAAGTATCTGTTATCTCTCAAGATTTTCAATTATTTTTAATTCAATTTCAAAAATGAAGATTGGTTATATATCTTTATTGAAAGATATTTGGAAAGTTTTGGAGTTGTAAATTGGGGTCTAAAAGAAAGTCCTCCCAATTGTGCACCGCTAGTATTTCTTCTACTCCTTTCAAAAACATTACCTTGGCCACATCTGTGAGCATTGGGGAAACCCCTGGTTATTTTTGTAGGATGGAAGAAAACTCAAGAAAAGAAGAAAAAAGTTTCAAGATAACTGAGGAAAGAATGAGAAAAATCTGAAGTTAATTAAAAAAGAAGAAAAGAATTTGTTTTGTGAAGATCATCAAGATCAATTTATGGGCCTCCAGCATGAGGATAAAATGTATAATTTTGGAAGATATGATTCAAAAGATGAATCAAGATTTGAAGATTTTGAAGATGGAAGTGAGGACATAGATGTGGAATTTCAGAAAAGTTGTGGAGTGGTGAGATTGGGGTGTAAATGTAAGTCCTCCCAATTGTGCACCGCTAGGGTTTCTTCTACACCTTTCAAAAGAATTACCTGGGCCACACATGTGAGCAATGGGGAAACCCTTGGTTTTTGTTCCAGGTCTGGTGGTGAAGACATCCTTGAGATCCCTCAAATTGACAGTGGAGCCCCAAATTACAAGAAGGTAGTGCAGAAGATAGGCCTGTCAATGAGCCTATTTCTGTGGGTTCAAATCCTCCTTTGATAAGTACTTCATTATCAAGAGATCCATACTTTACTCCTCTGTTAAAGAAGCCTCCTGATTTTGTGGAAACCGCTCGAGTGACTGTGGAAAGGGTAAAAGTTGTTAATTTTGGTCCTGATGGGTGGTTGTCTGATGAGGAAAAGAAGTTGTTGTTGAACTTTATTGTTCTACGGAGAAAGCGGTGGCATGTGTTGAAGAGGAAAGGGGTGTGTTGAAAAACTCTTATGGGGAACCTTACTTTATTCCTGGGGTTTGTCATGAACCTTGTCAAATCAAACCTATTCCAATTTCGGCTACTATTAGAGAAGATTTGGTGAAGATCTTTAGGGAAAGAGTCAGGACAGGATTGTATGAACAATCAACTTCTAGTTACTCAAGTCCTTTTTTCTGTGTTAAGAAACAGAATGGGAATTTGAGGGTGGTGCATAATCTTAGGGCCTTGAATAGAGTCACTATCAAGGATGCGGGGATCCCGCCAAGTGGGGAGGACTTTGTGAAAGCTTTTTCTGGAAGGGTATGTTATGGTTTGAGAGATATTATTGGCAGTTATGGTGAAAGGGAACTTCACACTGATTCAAGACCACTCAAAACGTTTGAGACTCCTCTGGGAAGATTTCAGCTCACTAGGTTGCCTCAAGGAGCAACTAATTCAGTAGCAGTATATCAAGCTCAAATGGATTGGATTTTACAGGATGAGGTTCAGACTCATGCTGGTATTTTCATTGATGAAAGTGGAATTAAAGGACCCTCCACTGATTATAGATGAAGTCTTGAAGGAGAACCCAGGTATAAGGAGATTTGTTTGGGAATATGCAATTTCTCTAGTGAGAGTATTGTTTAGAATTGAAGAGGCTGGTTTGACCATTTCTGGGTCAAAGTTCTGTTGTTGTGTTCCTGTTCTGTAAATTCTGGGTCATGTTGTATGTAAGGAGGGAAGGATTATGGTAAAGAAGAAAGTTAATCAAATTCAGTCATGGAAAAGGCCCAAAAATACTACTGAAGTTAGGGAATTTTTGGGAATTTGTGTGTATGTCAGGATTTTTATTAAAGATTTTTCTTTGTTGGCTTCACCCTTGAGAAGGTTGACCAGGAAAGATGCGGAGTGGAAATGGACTGAAGAGTGTGAAAAGGCTTTTCAGAAATTGAAGAAGGTGGTAGGTGAAGATATTTTTCTTCACAAGTTGGATTATGGAAGGGAAGCTGGAAAAATTTATCTAGAAGTGTACTCAAGTTATATTGCTGCTGGGCTGTTTTGTTTCAGGAAGATAAAGCTGGGGGGGTCAGGCCAGTAAGGTATGAGTCTGTAGTTTTTAATGAGGTGGAATCTAGGTATTCTCAGCCAAAGTTGGAATTGTGTGGTGTAGCAAAAATTTTGAAGAAGCTACAAACCGTCTTACGGGGGCAGAATTTCAAACTGCAGGTGGATGCTAAATCCCTGGTTCAAATGATCAACACACCTAGTCTTCCAAATGCTCCAATGACTAGGTAGGTGGCATTTATTCAACTTTTTACTTTTGACCTTGTGCACAAGCCAGGTAAGATGTTTACGATCCCAGATGGATTATCAAGAAGACCACCCACAGATAAAGATTCTGATTCTGAAGAATTTGATGAAGATGTTCCAGTGGTTAGTGTCAGGAAAAAGGGTGCTGAAGATTTTTCTCTCCTCCCCCAAGAGGTTAAACTAGATGGTTCAGATCTTGATTTTGGTGATCAGAATATTTTTGTTGATGAAGATGGGGCTTTTGTTTGGGATGGATCAAAATTGGAGAATGGTGTTTTTGTTGGTCAACTGAATTTACTTAAGATTCAGTGGAAGAAAAAGAAGGTGCCAAATTTTAGGGATTGGTGTCCTGGATGGGCCAGTTGTGTTGCTCATGTGTACACTGGAGATTTTGAGGACAGGGCTGTATGCTTGGATATTGTTTTGTTAGATTTTAAAGATGAGACCTGGGGTCAGATTGGGTTTTACTTTATTATGGTTGAATATCTGGTAACCTTGGAGAGGCCAGATACCTGTGATGATGATACTTAAGTGGCAATCAAGAAGAAGAGTCCTGGCTTTTATGTGTCAGGAAGGAGGTTAATGAGGAGGAGACATCCAAATCCTCAAGTGGTGGTGACTCAGAAGAAGGATCAAGAATTGGTTTTTTAGTCTTTGTATGAAGACCTTGGTCATAGAGGCTTTGGGGAGACTTATAGAAGAGGAGCGGATAGATTTTGGTAGCCAGGTATGAAGTTGGCTGTGCAGGGTTGTGTTCAATCTTGTGAAGAATGTCAAATAAGAAGTCACTTGAAACCTAAAGAGGTTGGCCATGCTACTGGTGAAACAACTGGATTCAGAAGAGTCAGTTTGGAAGCTGTCCATATCAAAGAGGGCAGGTATAAAAACTTGATTGTTGCTAGGGATGATTTGTCTGGTTGGGTAGAGTCAGTGTAGAGAGTTCTAAAGTATTAAGCAGTAGGCACAATACGAGATGGGTTTGTTCTTCCTTTATATTTCTTAAAAGAAGACCTGCCACTCTTATTTTAAAAGACAGCGCAATAATGTGTAACACCAATATGTGATTAGAAAGTTTATAAGTTGAGAACTGAGTTTTTAAAAGATCCAAAAAAAAAAGTATTACTATCCAGATATTTCTATTCTTAACAAGTTCTAATATCCACAGCTACTCCCTCTTGAAGCGCTCTCTTTGAATATGCCTTATTATAGCAATAAAATAGCTCTAATAATAGTCAATCCTTTGAATCTATATACTCTCAAACAATTGATTTCATAAAATTCTAATATCTTTGAATTCACAATTATTAACTACTTTTATGTTAACTAACTATTTGTCCAATTTTCCTCCCTCTATTACTAGATGCGATACCCTCTTTTTATTTTTCCAGCTCTCTAAACACAGTTCCCTAGTAGATCTCCAGTGCTGACTCTAGCGCTACATTAGTGAAACAGTAACTAATCTATTAGTAGACCAAGTACACTGCTTGTAACAACTAAAGTGCCTAAAACATACCCTATTCTTAATAACACTAGTATTAACTTGTCTCACTCATGCTTGACACCTTGACATGCGCGCCCATGAATGTAACTTTGTTTGTTTCAGCGCTACTTCCAAGTTTGACTACTTCTAACGCTGATCATAGTTGCTTTGATTTTCAACTAGTTAACCTCCTACATCACCTGTTTCAGTAAATTACCACACTAGCCGCGATGCAGTATACTTTGCACTTGAGCCTTTCCTTAAGCCATAATGCCTTCCTTAGTGTGTAATACATGATTATTGGAAAATACAAGTCCATATTGTTCAGCGCTTGCAGTCCTAAATCAATAACACACAATTCCCCATTATGCGGCGCATCCTGCTGCAAAATCTGAGCGCACAGACCCTGATACCTCTTCCGCACTTCTATTTCCCTTTGTCCTTGAAACACACAAAGGCGCATTATATTTTAGCACTTCCTACTGCGCTATGAATCACCTTTGTTTTCCCTGGACTATGCAAGCTGATTGGTCCAAAATCAAACTACCTGAAAGGCGCGTACCACATCCTCCCTCTACTTGCGACTTTCCCCAGGAGCCTATAAATATCATGCATCTTGCAGCATCTTCTTCTTCCATCTTCTTCCATCTTCTCTTATTTATTACAATCCTCTTTTCTTTGTAATTTTTTTTTCTTAATTCTGCTTGACCCTAAGTCCCTTGTGAGAACCCAACATCTGCAAGATGAGTTGCCCCCTGAAAAGAATATCATCCTTTTTCCAAACAGTGCACCTTACTACTAAGTGCCAATGAAAAGTGAAATGATAAACACAAAATAAATCTGAGATTGGCGCTACTCCCTATAGCAGCAAATACATCCCCTGCATCATATATGCATGTGTTCCCTTGAAATCTTCAGATCTTTGCAGTGTATTACTTTCTCTTGACTGCAACAGATTTGCCTTTCCTTAGGCCCCCCATTTTTTTCCCTCTTTGATGAAGATTCTACACATCCATCTTAGTAACCATTCAGCGCTTATGTCAGTTATTTCCCGACTGAAGTCTCTTCCATAATGCCATTATTAACCTATAAATAGCCCATCTAATAACACAGATTACCTTCATCCAAACATCATGACTCAATATTGCACAGTTCCCAAAGATCAAGCGTGCTCATTTTGTAAACACCACAACTTTTATTGTACATTTTCTAGACCTTGGGGGTATGCCTCCTTTAGACTTGCCTGTGACAACTGCTTTAGATGCCACAAAACTTGCAATATATCTCTGAACCATAAAACTCCTCAGCCTACTGGCTATATTTGCTTTCCTCCTAGTTCCACCAGTAGCACCCCCATAATTAAAACTACTAGTCCTGCTAGACCCAATTCTTCCACCAATAACAGCATTCCTTATGAGTTGCCATCACTTCCTACTTTTCCCAGGCACAAAATATCTATCCAGCCTAGCACTGCGCCTTATTTCACTCCGAGCTCTAATGCTTCCATGCACTCAGGCTCCACTACAGCTGCTCCTGACGCAATTACCATTTCTTCGCCATAAGCACGCCCACAAAATTTATTAGCAAGTAAGTACCCTTTATTATACTTACTCTTCCTTTACCAGATGACTCCTTTTCAGGATTCAATGAATCCATCTCTCTGGGTTGGGTTCCTATTCTTTACCTTTCTTCCATTCCATGAGAATGTTTTCCAGACTTTTTCTTATATATGATGCTATGTCTTTAAATAATGATTTTAGACATGGCACTATTTTACTACACCTGTCTTCTAAATTTAGAGCGCCTAACCTTTCACCCTCTAATTTCTTTAAAAGACTGTAAACCCTAAAAAATCATAAAACTTTACTGACTTTACTGAAAAAAATACACAATGTAAATAAGAATCAAACTGTAGAGTGCCCCATCTATAAGTCATTATTCCACTCCTGGTTAGTTATCCCATTATCTAAATTCCCAGCATCTTTTGCGTTTACATGGTATGCACCTTCTTTGATCCAATTGCCTATCTTGTCATTTCCCCTTGAACAATAAAAATAAAAGATTTCATTTTCCTCTGTGTCCTCATCTGAGCGCTTATTTGAGTTTTGTGTTCAGCCTTAGTGCACCTAGCTTCCAGTTAGTGCCCTCTATCCGTCACAACTGTGTCAAGCCTCCTGTGATTTCTCTTAGAAAAACAAAGCTTAACATAAATTTTTGGTTTAACCTCTTCCCAGAGGTCATTCTGGTAGTTTTTCCTCATTCCAGAGGTCATCTTGTATCACTGGAATACCCCTTGGGTAGAACCTTTTGATCTGATCTGCTGCCACACAGCGCTTCCATTCAGTACCATCTAGTTCCTCCAGTAAGTAAGACCCCCCAGTTATCTGCTTTCTGACTCTATAAGGACCGTTCCATCTGTCAGCAAACATCTTCCCCCATTGGCTTTATAAGCTTCTATTATAAAACAAAACCAAATCTCCTGGGTTCAATGGCTTCCTTAACCTATGCGCTAAACGCTCATCTTGATATTTAACTGACTTGTCACAGATCTGCATCATTCTATCATATGCCTTCTCTACAAACTCGTCCTTTCTTTCAAGCTGCTCTACCCTTGCTAGAATTAAATCTTCAGTCAAGAGCACTTGATCCCAGTCACATCCTAGAAAAAATCCAGCCTCTAGATAAATAGGTAATACCGCCCTTTGACCAAACATAAGTTCATATGGTGAAAACCCTGTTGTCCTTTCAACTGAAATCTTGTCTGAAAACAAAACTAATGGCAAGTAGTTCTCCCACTTTTCCCCATTATTCCCACATAATTTAACTAAAGCATCTTTTATAACTTGATGC
The DNA here is from genome assembly GCA_030280995.1 of Hemileia vastatrix. Classification (NCBI taxonomy): domain Eukaryota; kingdom Fungi; phylum Basidiomycota; class Pucciniomycetes; order Pucciniales; family Zaghouaniaceae; genus Hemileia; species Hemileia vastatrix. The sequence continues at coordinate 20,946,671 of JASXTE010000007.1, read as the reverse complement.
CCTCTTTCTACCATACCCTCTGCTTCAGGATAATATGGTGTTGAAGCTCATAGCCTTGCACCAATACCTTTAAATACCTCTTGGAATTCTCCAGAAAATTCAGAGCCACCATCTACAGTCACCTTTTTCATTACCCCGTATCTATAAACCCATTCTTTTTTCAAGAATTCAGCTACATTACTCGCCTTAAGATTTACCAATGGCGCTGCTTCAACCCATCCTGATAGATCATCCCTGGCTACTACCTAGTATTTAAAGCATACCTCTTTTATATGAACTGCATCTAAACTGACCCTACCAAAAACAGTATCTTTGCCGTTGCTCTACCTTTCTCTTTTGGCTTTCTGTAACTCCTGAGCTGACATTCAGGACAAGATTTGACCCAATCTCTTACTTCATTCTTCATATTGGGCCACCAGAATCTCTCCCTAACTCTGCGATACGTCTCGTCTTGACCTCTATATCATAAATTCACATGTAACTCCCTGAGTATGGTTTCCTTCCTTTTCCTAGTTTGAACAACTTACTGGGGAAACAAGGCTTGATACTTACATAAATTCTCATCTTTTATAAAATAGCCTTTAGCGCGCTTTTCAATATTGCGCCAAACCTTTTTATCACAAAAATCTGGTCTACTACTGCCTTACAGATATAGTCTTAACAACTCTACTCCCTCATCAGTAGATGTGTCAACTTCAGAATACTCCCCTTCTTTGGGATGAGTGCTACTATCTTGACTTCCCCTTGAATCATCTTCATCATCTGACTCTTCCTTTGCCTTTCCTAGCGCACTCCTTGTTGCTACGTTAGCTTCAACGTTCCCTAAATCCAGTTGCAGACTACCTTTGCAAACATCCTGCGCATCATCAACATATAGCCTAATTTTTTACAGACATTCGGCGCAACTAGCTTATTGTCATCATGGAAGGCCTTGCCTGCTATTTTTTTGTCATCGCGGACAACCTTTCCAAATTTTTCATAACAATAATATATGCCGTTTACCCATATCTTATCTTCTTCAAATTCTTTGGCGTCCGAGTCTTCTTCACATGGCGGTCTTCTAGATAATGAATCTGGCATAGTGAAAGTTTTTCCCAGATTGTGGACCAAATCGAAAGAAAATAAATTAATCTGCGCTACCCACCTTGTCATGGGCCCATCTGGTAAACTTGGGCTACTAATCATTTTCACCAATGATAGCGCATCAACCTGAAACTCAAAATGTTGCTCCCAAAGCATCCATTGCAGCTTCTTATTAATCTTCACTACTCCGCATAACTCCAGCTTAGATTGGGAGTACTTAGACTCTACTCTAGTAAAAGTCTTAGATTTATAAAGGACAGGTCTATCATTACCTTCCTCATCCTCCTGCATCAAAACTGCGCCTACTGCGGACACACTAGAATCCACCGCTAGATTAATTTTTCTCAGTGCCTTGTCCATACTCAAATTTCTTCAAAAGAATATTTTTTCCTACAATCCTTTTCAACAACTTGAATGACTCATCAAATTCCTCCGTCCAATCCCATACAACATCTTTTCTTGTTAAGCACCTTAAGGGTGAAGATAACATAGCAAAATGTCAAATAAACATTCTTACATATGTACAAATGCCTAAAAATCCTCTAACTTTTGTAGTATTTCTTGGCCTCAGCCATGTAAGCACCTTATTCTTCTGTTTTTCTGTAATGATCCTCCCTTTCTTGCATACCACATGTTCCACTATATCTAGCGCTTCTAATATATGGATTCTCCTCTAACACTTCCCCATTGTAATTTCTGGCTGGTCCTATTATACCGCCACCATCAATGAAAATTCCAAGATGATCTGGAATTTCATCCTGAAATATCTACTTCATCTGTGCTTGGTATACCGCCACAGAATTTGTTGCGCCCTGGGGTAACCTTGTCAACCTGAAGTGCCCCAGTGGGGTTTCAAACGTCATCATGGGTCTGGATGATTTGTCCGATTCGCGCTCATTGTATCCTCACATACTATCATCTAATCTGTAACATGCACATCTTGAAAAAGAATCCACAAACTCCTCCGGCATTGGAGGCATTCCTTCATCCTTTATCGTAACCTTGTTCATCTCCCTAAGATCATGAACAACCCTTAATTTACCATTATGTTTAATGACACAACCACTGGACTTGAAAAACTAGACATAGACTGTTCATAAAAGCCAGAACTTAACCTTCCCCTAATTAATTATGTATATTCTTCTCTTATAGCCCCTTGTATTGTAAAAGCCTTCTTTTGCCATGGCACATGAGGTATAACTGGAAAAATATAAGGTTTACCATAAGAGTGTTTCAACAAACCTCTTTCCTCTTCAGATAACATAATAGCCTTTTCTCTGAGAACCATAACTTGTAACAATAACTTCTTTTCTTCCTGCGACAACCAATCCTCTGGTCAAAATTAGCCATCTGAAGCCTCTCCATCTTGATTTTACTAGTAGGACCAAATTCAGGTGGAAACTTTGTTAAAGGAGTATCATAAGGATTCCTAGACAGCGCCAGCCTCTGAAAAGGAGGATTCAAATCCGGCATTGGTACATTTACTGGTTTAACCTTGACAGCCACTGGTTTATACTTGGACATTAAACAGTGCTTGCTGCTTCCTTCATTACTTAAAATCAACCCCTTTCTAATATAGCTACGGGTTACACCTAAATCCTGTTTTTGTCTTTTCATCTAAATATAAGTATAACAAAATCCATAATCAAAGAAATTAAAAAGCTTAGGTATAATACATTCTACTGTAGTATTCCCAAGACACCTATGAAGTACCACTTTATGTATCCCTTCTTGTTGGACTGACTGGTCACTATCCAGGTTCCTCTCATCCTGGGAGATAGTAACACCTAAAATGCCAGTCCCTAATGAAAATGTTGGCGCCTTCCTGGCAGTCGCCCTATCTCATCATCTGAGACTTCCTCATAAAAATCTCTTTCTTTCTCTAATAGCGCAGCTCCAGAGTACTTAGTTTCCCAGCCACCATCCTTAGGCGCTACTAAGACTGCTGTTACTGGAATACCATCATCACCCATAATCCTTATTCAAATAGTCTTGTTTAAACCATAATTGATAGTTGCAGAATAATCCATTAAAAATGGCATGCCTAGAACTGGTTTAACTAGACCCATTGGAACATAAAAATGTATATCCCTTGTCGCTCCCGTAACCCTAGTGCGTACATACTCCACTACACTTATAACAGGTAAACTACCTCCACCAATTCCTGCAAAAGTACCCTCACCATCTTTAACAGGAAGACATAACTCCACTACATCATCTACTGACACCAAATTGATTTGTGAACCTGTATCCACAAACGCTCTAATTTGCTTACCATTTACAGTGATAGTTAAATACCCTAAGTGTCCTGCATAATGTGGCGCCCTAGGTAATCCAACGACTGGCTGAAATGACTGCTCTCCAACATCAAACTCAGCGCAATTAGGAACCCTTTGCTTCCTGCACTTATCCACAATTCTTTTCGGTACATCAGGCGCTGCTGCTGTCGGAACCCCCAATGGAACAGAAACTTTAGTCTTCAAACATTGCACAACAAAATCCTCAGCTGCCTTAGGAAAATCAGAGTGAACTGGGTGCTGCATCCTCAATTTAGGTTAAGTCGTCTTCACACCAGCCTTTTCTCTTCTAGGTGGATTCTTTGGAGTATTGCGCCTTGTCTCTGGCATTCCTTCAACAGGTACTGCTCTTTGCTGCACTACCTCTGACTCCTCCATCATCATTGTTTTATTTTCTACCTGATGATCCACACTATAACCAACTGGTTCCATACCATCCATTTCATCATCCTCCATAGGTGCAGGTGTGTTCTCTATAGTAGTATACCCTACTTCCTCCATATCCTCTAGATTTGCATACCTAGCGCCAGCTCTTCTCGGCCTACTAATTGTAGGTGGGGCCATTTTCTTGTGCTTTGCTGAAAACATCTCCAAACGTGCTGCAGTAAGTGGCACTGCAACCACTCCTTTTTTTATTTTAAAATCCAATACTGCGCAAGTAACTGCAAAATTGACTGACTTCACATCCTTGCCTTTCTCTTTTACTTCAGGCTCCTTGCCCTTACTCAACCTGCCCTCCATAGACTTTTTATTAATATGATTGTTGACCATGGCTCGCATCCCTTGATCCTTGTCTTTGACAAGCTTAGTCCCATCTTTCAACATTAGCATAGTTCCATCCTTTTAAACTACCCTTTCTTCTTCATCTTTTTGAAGCGCATTACACCTCATCCCAGTATGTCCCTCTTTATTACAATAGTAACATACCATAGTAGAAAAGCGTAATGGTTGAGGAGAACTCTTGGGCCTAAACAATTCTTTTGCTTTTGCCGCTTCATTTATTTTCTTCTCCAGCTTGTCGATCCTCACCATAACTGAATCCGGCTCCTTAGTGAAAACTTTTACTTTAGGAGACAACATCTGAGGAAACGATTGCATGCCAGACGCATCTTTGTATATTTCCTCATGATCCAAAGCAACTCTATCTGTGTGATGCTCAACTCTGCTCAGCTTCATTTCCGCTTCCCCTGCCATTTCTAATTCTTCTAATCCAGGGTACTTATGATTACCATCCCTCTTCTTGACTAGCTTTCCTTCATTATCCAAGCACCTCTTCGCCCAGTCTTCCACTTCTGGTTCTAGCGCTTCACAAAACCAAGGTAAAGAAACGTTATCATCATTAAAATCTTCATTACTAAGTAAATATTCTACTGTTTGATAAAAATCCTCTCCAAAACTTTTAAATTCCCTAGGGTCTTGAACACCCCCTTTAGCTTTAACCCTTTTTACCAAGACATCCAGCTCCTTTATTGTATACTTAGTTTCCTTGGTAACTTTTGGCCATTTCTTGAGAATTTGTTCTTTTAGCGCTGACCAATTGTGCTCTTCATCCCCCTTTAAATCCTCTGAATCTTCTTTTCACACATTAGAGACAAAGAAGAGCACTTGAAGCACCATATTATACTTGGTTGCTCCATGCACTTCCGCTGCTTGTTCAAACCTTTGTAAGAACTTCTTGGTATTAATACCCATAAATCACAAACTTTCATCTTTACATCTAATTATTTTAGTTACCATTTGTGGCAAAGACACTGTCTAATTGAGTGTTTTAACCTTCTCCTGACATCCCTTAGATGTAGTTGCAGTAGGATACATTTCCAAAATATGAAATTGAAACAGAGATCACAAAATAATAAACACACACTTGGTAATTAAACCCAAATATATTCACAATACAGCCCTACGCTATCCTCTGATAACAGCTATTGATCCACTCCTTGTAGACCCTACAACTCTTCTGCTGAAGCTCCGGCTTGATCTTGTCCTCTTGATGAAACCCTGAAAACTAAACGATCTAATCAAAATACTGGTTACAATTTGCCACCGTTTTGAAACCAATTGTAGAGAGTTCTAAAGTACTAAGAATTAGACACAATGTGAGATGGGTTGGTTCTTCCTTTTGATTTCTAAAAAGAAGCGCCTGCCAATCTTATTTTTAAAGACAGGGAAATAATGTGTAACACCAATATGTGATTAGAAAGTTTATAAGTTGAGTACTGAGTTTTTAAAAGATTCAAAAAAAACAAGTATTACTATCCAAATATTCCTATTCTTGAAAAGCGCTAATATCCACAGCTACTCCTTCTTGAAGCGCTCTCTTTGAATATGCCTTATTATAGCAATAAAATAACTCTAATAATAGTCAATCCTTTGAATCTAAATACTCTCAAACAATTGATTGCAGAAAATTCTAATATATTTGACTTCACAATTATTAACTACTTTTATTTTAACTAACTATTTGTCCAATTTTCCTCCCTCTATTACTAGATGCGATACCCTCTTTATATTTTTCCAGCACTCTAAACACAGTTCCCTAGTGGATCTCCAGTGCTGACTCTAGCGCTACATTAGTAAAACAGTAACTAATCTATTAGTAGACCACATACACTGCTTGTAACAACTACAGTGCCTAAAACATACCCTATCATAACTAAAACTAGTATTAACTTGTCTCACTCATGCTTGACACCTTGACATGTGTGCCCATGAATGTACCTTTGTTTGTTTCAGCGCTACTTCCAAGTTTGACTCCTTCTAACACTGATCCTAGTCGCTTTGATTTTCAACTAGTTAACCTCCTATATCACCTGTTTCAGTAAGCTAACACACTAGCCAGGGTGCAGTATACTGTGCACTTGAGCCTTTCCTTAAACCATAATGCCTTCCTTAGTGTGTAATACATGATTATTGGAAAATACAAGTCCATATTGTTCAGCGCTTGCAGTCCTAAATCAATAACACACAATTCCCCATTATGCAGCGCATCCTGCTGAAAAATCTGAGCGCACAGACCTTGAATCCTCTTCCGCACTTCTATTTCCCTTAGTCCTTAAAACACACAAACACGCATTATAGTTTAGCACTTCCTACTGCGCTATGAATCCCCTTTGTTCTTCCTGGACTATGCAAGCTTATTGGTCCAAAATCAAACTACCTGCAAGGCGCATACCACAGCGGTGCCTCTGGTTAATTTGACTTCCAAAAATATGGCAGAATTTTTAAGGAAAGATTGGGTGTTTAGGTATGGGTCAATCAAGTTGGTGAATGTTGATGGTTGGCCAGAGTTTGGAGCCAAATTAAAAGAAGCTGTGGCAAGTATTGGTTCTAAAGTCAGAAGGGCTACACCTTATTATCCTGAAGCTGAAGACATGGTTGAAAGAGGCCATCTAGTTATCAAAAATGCTTTGGTGAAAATGTGTGGAGATAGTGCTGAAAAATGGAGGCATTATTTACCCTTGGTGTTATTTGCTGATAGGATCACTGTGAAAAGGACAGCTGGATATTCCCCTTATAAATTAATTTTTGGGCAGAAATCTGTTTTACTGGTGGATTTGGTAGCTGTCTCTTATCATGGAATTGATTGGGATGATATATGCTCAACAGAAGATTTGCTCTGTGCCAGGATAAAACAGTTGGAATGTAGAGAGGAATGTCAAGAGAAGGCATACTCTAAAATGATGAAGATAAGAAATCAATCAGTCAGATACTGGAACAAGAAGTTGGCTAATAGACTCAGGAATCCCTTGAAACCTGGTTATTTGGCTTTGGTGTAAAATAGAAGTTTGGAGAGTCAGTGGGGAAGGATGTTTGCTGACAGATGGAATGGACCTTAAAGAGTCATATCTCAGGTGTCTGGAGGTTCTTATGTTTTGGAGGAGTTAGATGGCGCAGTCTTAAAGAAGAGAGTGGCTTCAGATCAGGTGAAGAGATTTGTATCCTAGAGGCACAAAAAGTGAAGAAGATTGACTCCACAATGAGGATAAACTATAAAGTATCCTTTAATTTTTGATTTTGGTGATGCTGTGCATCTGTTTTTTTGGAAAATTTTTGTTAGAAGGTACCCATGGGTGAGGCTTCTAGATTTTATTTTGACAAGTGTGAGGGTGACTGATGGGCTGGCTGATCTATCAACAGTTACCCCAGCTTTTCTGTTTCCAACCCCTTCTCTTAACTTGGTTGAGCCCTAGTATTGGTTTTTCTTCACAGGTTTTAGTCCTCTATGACTTTAAACTGGAAATTCTTTTGGTCTTCAAGTGCCAGTCTCTTCATGCTTATTGTTTTTTGGTTTAATGTGTTGGGTTATTTGTTTTGTTAGAAAATACCCAGTAGGGGCTTCTAGATTTTATTTTGGAAAGTGTGGGGGTAACTGATGAGCTGGCTACTCTGTAGAACAGTAACCCCAGAATGTCTGTTTCAAGTGTTTTGTTTGTCCTAGTTGAATCATAGTTCTGGGTTTTTTTATTCAGGTTTCAAGTCCACTTTGACTTTAAACTGGCTTACTGGCTTTAGACAGGCTTCTTTTGTCTATTTGGTTTGGTGGGGGATCACTGGTGGTCTCCCATCATTTTTACTTATTGGAGGGAGCCCACCTAGTGATCATTTCCTTGGATTGGACTTTCTATGGAGCTGAATTTTTTTTCTTTTTCTTTTCTTTAATTTTTGTGTCTATGGTTGTGTTAGATAGTAGTTTTAGATTATTTTCTTTTTTCTCTTTTTTTCTTTTAATTTTTTTATGGTAGTTATTAGGATATAAAGAGGGAAAAATCACAAAATTATATTATATGGTGTTACCACATCAGGGTCAACTGGATGTGGGCAAGCATTGGTTAGGAAAGGCTAATCAATTGGCTGGGCAATTTTATTTTTTCTTTCTGTTATTATTCTCTTAATTTCTAATTATTTTATCTTTATTTTTTATTTCAATTCATTTAAAATTTATTTAACAGGGTATCCACATCAAGGTGCACTTGGATGTGAGTAAGGTATCAGGGGATCAGATCATCAATTGGCTGGGGGATACCATTAGTAACTATTATTTGTCTCATGTTATTATTATTATTCATTTCATTTAAATTTTTCAACTCTCATATTTTTGGTTAATTTTGTTATTTATTTTCAAGTTTTTTTTAATATTTTAGTGGTTTAAAATAAAAATAAAAATAAAATAATAAAATAAAATAAAATAAATAAATAAAATAAAATAAAATGAAATAAAATTAAAATTAAAAATTAAAAAGTTAAATAAAATAAAATAAAATAAATAAATAAATAAAATAAAAATAAAAATAAAAATAAAACAAATTGATATATATATATATTTCTGTTAATTATTATTTTTCTCTCTATTTATTAATTTATTAATTTCTCTCTTGTTTATTTTTAATGTCTGGAAGAAGAAGCCTCTGACGGTTGGTCCGGATTATGGTGGCGTTTTTATATTTTGTTAGTATTGGAAGAAGAGCTGTGTTATTTGTGATGTAGGAGGCTGGAAAGAGTATATGGATTTTAATGGTTGGGTACCGGAGTGGAGGGTAATTTTTTGGAAGAAGTGGAAGAAGTGGGGATCGAGTGTTGGAAGGTGTGCTTGATTATTCTAGACATCTTCCACTGGTCATCATGGAGCTGTTTTCTCAGATTCTTTTCAAAGTCATTCAACGGACCATGGAGGGCAAAGGCCTTTAGCATTTTTGATGACATCATGCTTAGGTGTTGTTTCATGTTGGCATAATTCAGCATTAAGGTAGATTCTAGAGGTTTGCCAATCCCAATTGTAGTTTTAGGAGGCGTGGTTCCAACTACCCAGAAGAATTAGGTCATTAATTGGTCTATGTTAAAGAAATTAGATTTGTTTATTTGGTACTTACAGATTTGAAGCTCATCAAATTTGTAAGCGGCCGGGATTTGAGCTGTTGATGAAAGCTGAATGGATTTTGAAGGAGGATCAACCAGATAGAGGTATGGATTCTCATGATAATTCTCTAAACGGTGTTGAGAAGATGATGGAGAATAAGGGTGTTCCTGTAGCCTGGTTGGAGCAGCAGGGCTGCTGTTGTTGTTGTGGATATTATTACTGCTTGGCCCAGTTGGGTTGGACACTGGTGGTGGAGAACCAGGGTTGTTGAAGGAAGGATCAGGAGAAGGTGAACTGAAAGCTGATTGTGATTTGCTAGTTGAAGATCTAGAAGAAAGGGAATCATCAGAGGAATAATTGGCGGCCAGAGAAGTGGTGTAGTTAGTTCTTCTTAAACTAACCAGATATTTTTGTTTGAAAGAAGCATTGCGTGCTCTGGTGTTTTCAGAAGGTCCTCTGGCAGGTTATCTAGAGTTTTTGAAATTTTTGGGGATGTCTGGGGAAGAAATTTGGTGTGTACGCATTGCTCCGGGAGCACTAGGAGGTGGATGCGTAAAGTATTTGGTGTTTAATGGTGTATTTTGGCTGTTATCTGGCTGAATTTGGGAGTTTTGAGCCTGAAATTTTTGCTTTCCGGAAAAGCAGGCGGGCCACCTGGACGTGGTCTAGCAGCCTGGGAGCTATTTTTGAAGCTGATTTGGCTAAATTTGCTGATATAAAAGTAGATTCTTGAGAAGATAAAGCAGGTCTTTTAGGAAGTGTTTTGGGAATAGAACAGCGTGATCTTCTGGAAGGAGCAGAAGATAAAGAAGAGGAAGCAGGTCCAAGTTCTGGTGACCTGGTAGGAGATCTGGAAATATATTTGTGTGAAGGTGAAGGCGGAGTTATTGGATAGTTGGGGTCTCTGTCACATCTTTTCTTTTTAGAGTTGCAAGAGTCACAGGCTCTGTTATAGAATTTGGCTTGTGGAGTAGGAAGAGTAAAGGTACAAGGTCTGCAAATGTGGATGCACTGTTTACAAGCAAAGTCCTTTGGAGAAGTGAAACAGGGAAGGTCTGATGGGTCAAAGTCTGGATATTCAGTCATGATCTGTGAAGGAAAAACAATGAAGTGAAAAGAGATGAATGAAAATTTTGTCAGTGATGTGTAGATAATGAAGAAAGAATGGAAGTTCAGAAGGTTAGCTGTGGAGCACTGTGCATGGATTTGGCTCTGCCCTTATATGCAAAATGGGGTTTAGTGCGTCAAGACTTTAATCTGAAAACTGGTAGTCCGTCAGGACTTTAAACTGAACACTGGCCATCCATCAAGACTTTAACCTGATAAATGGTACAGTCCCCCAAGACTATAAACTGAGGATGATTTTTGGTTGAGTCCTTCAGGACTATAAGCTGATAATGTGGATTTGGTGTGATTCTGGAAGAGGGCATCCAAGGGGGAGTCTCTGAATTTTGTTAAGGCAAGTGTGGGGGTAACTTATGAGCTGGCTGCTCTGTAGAACAGTTACCCCAGAATGTTAGTTTGTTTCTTTGGTCTTTCATGTTTTGATCTCTAGTTCTGTTTTTGATTTAGGTTTTGAGTCCCCCAAGATTATAAAATGAGGGTTTTTGAGTCCCCCAAGACTATAAAATGATGGCTGTTAGTCCCCCAAGACTTAAAACTGAGGATTAGTCCCCCAAGACTTTAAAATGAGGAGTTTTTTTATTTTTTATTTCTAAATTAAGATTTTTGGGCAAGAAGTAATTACAGAAAAGAATCAAGAGATGTAACAAAATATTCAGCATTGTCTTTGAACTGGTGGATGAGGTTTTTCTTTTTTTCAAGGTCCTGTGGGTTCCTGGCAGGAGTGGATTGGAAGTAATCTAGGATGAGATGCTTCTGTTGAGAAGAATGTTGTTGAAAGTTTTCTTTGATGGTTGACAATGGATTAGGTGGGGGTTCTTCAATGGTTCCCACATTGTCATCATCACTTTCTGGATGGAAATGAGCTGGAATTTTGTCAGATTTAATTTCAATATGAAGAAGTATTGGCCTTACCATTAGAAGGACCAGGGATGGAAAAGCTAGTGTTTGTAGCAGGGTTGGCACTCTTTTTTGAAGGGTGTAATTTGTTGACTGGTCTGGGGATCAGGATGGATGGTCTGGATCTTTTGGTGCTGGAGGAAGGTGGATCAGGTTGTGGAGGCAAAGAAGATGATGAAGAGGAGAATAGACCAGGTCTGAAACAATTCTTCTTCCTAGAGTGACAGGCATCACAGGAGGTTCTGTAGGGATGAGCTGGAGGTGTTATGGTACAGATGGGATTGTTGTCAATGCAGTATTGGCAAGGACCCATGTTAGTAGCAGATTTAGGGAGGAAGCTGAACATGGTTGTTGGGATGAAGGAGAATGTGGAAATTCTCTATCGGAGGGAGGATGTGGTTTTCCAACATTGGGGGAGCCCTTTGTTGGTCTGTTTGGGGTTGTTTTGATATGTCTTAAATGGCATTGTTCAATAATTGGGTGCTTTTCTGGAATTAGTTGACAAATATTGGGACTGCAGTTATGTGGGTATTACAATTGGATAGCCTCAGTTTTTCTCTATATTTTATGTCTTGTTGACATTTTTCATATTCCAAGTATTTGAGGGATTATTTCTCATTTTTCATTTCAAAAGATAGCTGTTTAATTTTGTTTTTTGCATTTTACTGGCTAACCTTAAGTCTGAGGGTTAAGTCCTTAGTACCATTAGAACAGGCTAATTTTTCTCTACGTTTCATTTCCCAATGTTGTTGTAGCTTAATTATGTGTTTTAAAGGTTTTAATAGTCGTAGTTTATTTTTCTAAGTATTTTGGGTGTTTTTCGAGGTTTTTGGTGGTTTTCTGGCTTCAGGCGGACCGCCCGCCTTGGAGATAGAAGGCTGGGAAGCGTTTCTAGAGGGGTTTTATGCAATTTGGCCCTCAGAAATGCCAAATATGTGGGTGTACATGGGCTCTTAGATGGTGGTCTGTGTGTGTCAGTGTATCTAGTGTTTAAGTATGATATAATAGTTTTTATTTATGGTCCTACTACTTATTGATAAATGATTTAGTGATTTAACCTCAGGGGAAGACTAACAAAATAGTTATACTCAAATCAAACTCACAATACTTGGATTTAAATGCGTGTTAGTGGTGGAAAATAGATGAATATAATATAGTTATAGCTTATATAAAGATAATATCAATTTATAATGGACTTATAATATATTTCTAAATGCTAATAATTGTATTGCAGTGTTTGTTTGAATTTTAGTAAGTGAATGATGTCTAATAACCGTCAAAATCCTCTCTTACTTATACCAAAATCCACTGGAGTGCACAGACCTTCAATCCAGATGATGTCAGTGCTATCCCTGGCAATTACAGCACTTTGAGGGCCCATCACCTCCCCATGGCGTCCACTTCAAGCGGATTCAACACCCAGACCTCCAGCAAGGGCCCTCCATCACAATTAATGATAACACAGACCTATACCATAAATAGAAAATCCAGATAAAAGCAGATACCATAAAGAAACAGGTTAAAAAACTCATCCAAAGAGAATATAATGAAACCTAAAGCATATAAAGAAACAAATGAAATTTCCAAGCCTCCAATAACATCCCCAAGCATCTATATTAACCCAGCAATGACCTCCCAACCCATAAATCTGTGAATATCCATCCAAGGAAGCAGATTAAGTTGTCCAGACTGAGTGTATGCACCTGAAATAGATGTTTATGCTTCTGTAGGCGTTGTGAGTCCACTGGATACCTCCATATGACCTAAAATAAGCAGAAAAACAAAGTTTATAGGCTATTAAGGGGCTAAAACCCACTTATATACCTAAAATACATAATATACTCCATATTTCACTGAATAGGAGATTTATGTATACATATAAGCTTATGTATGTCAATAATTACTTAGTATCACTTAAGTATAACTCCATTAACCCCTTAATAAGTACTATTCGGCTATGGATAAGCTATTTAAAAAACTATAATTTATATAATAGAGTAATAATTATATATATATGTAATATAATCATATATATTATTATCTTAACCTTATTTTTAAGATATAAGCTTAATGTACTTAAGTTTATCTTACTTTAAGTATAAGAAATACTCAGTCCTAGGGATATCTAAGCTTACACTCCCTCACCCAAAAACAAACAATAAAAAAATGTTAAAAGGAGTGAATAGAAAATATTTTAAATTTCTATAATACATATACTGAATAAACAGTATTATTTTGATTTAAATTTTTTCAAGAGATTTTTAAGATCAGAGATTTCATTTTCTGGAATCCACTGGTCATACTCACTTGATTTATTTTTAAATCTTAATAGATACTCATCCCATTTTCTTTTGTAAGGTGACTCTTTTACAGTATCTTTTCAATTTCTGCCTTTTCAACTATTTCTTCAGGTTGCTGTTTATGCCTTCCTGATCTTCTTGGAAATAGAGCAGTATCATTAGAATGGTATGGTTTTATAAGAGAATGAGGAAATACTGGATGTTTTCTATCATATGGTGCATATAGAATAACCTCAACAGCATTATTACCAACCATCTTTTTAACTACAAATGGTCCAATGAATGGATCCTTCAATTTAACATTACCATTTAAATTGAAATTTAGTGTAGGAATCACCCTCTTTGAACATTTGTTCTTTATGGGCTTTATCCCATCTTTTCTTTTCATACTCAAACGCCTTATTTATACATTCTTGAGCATGTTTTCTGCATAATTCTTGCATCTGAAGAAAAGATTTAGTACCTGGATGGATATCCAATCCAGGTAACTTATTAAGAGTTTTAGCAGGGGTATTAGTTACATAACCCAACCATAACTCATATGGCTTTTTGCCAGTTACAGAATGTACTGTACTATTGTATTCAAATTCTAAACTTGGGATAAGGGTTACCCAATGATGCGTGAATATGTCATTGTCTTCAAAGTTAAGACCAAAAGCACAATATCTTCTTATCATATCTTCTAAAGTGTGTATCATTCTTTCTTCTAGCCCATCAGTTTGTGGATGGTCTGCTGTAGAAAGTTTTAATTGACACCCTGAAACATCCATAAGTGATGTCCAGAACTCAGAAGTAAATTTAGGATCTCTGTCAGAAACTATTGCTTTGGGGAAACCTTCTATATTTAACATTTGTGTCCACCATAAAAAAGCTAAGTCCTTTGAAGAAACCTCTTTGTGGGTAGTAATAAATAAACACATCTTTGTAAATCTATCTACAATTACCCAGCAGGAGTTATAACCCTTATGCCCTGCTATTATAAAACCTGTTACAAAGTCCATGTTAATTATTTCCCATGGAGCTTTTGGTTGCTCAATTTGTTTTAATAAACCAGCTCTTTTTCCTGTTAATCTTTTAGATTTTTGACAAGAATCACATGTCTCAACATATTTCTGAAAATCCTCAGACATGTCAATCCACCAAGCTGTGTTTTTTACTCTGGTTAATGTTTTATGGTATTCAAAATGACCTGCCAATATATCATCATTACATATACCTAACATTAACTCCTTCATTGAAGGGGGAATCACAATTACATTACTCAATTTTTTCCTGTAATATATAAAACCATCCTCAATGGAAATTTTTCCTTTTTCTAATGCCTCTTTATACTTATTTGGTAATGTTTTTATTAAAAAATTCATTAAAGCATTAGATGGATCATTTAATATTGTAGTGAGTTTACTCAAGTCAGGATCTGAAGCATACATATCAAGAATTGATTGCATAAATTCATCCTCAAGATCTACAATATAAATGCCATAAATTTTAATAATATCTGACTCAAGAACATAAGCAGAATTATAATCATTATTAGGCAGAGGTACTCTAGATAAAAAATCTTTATAAGAGTGTAAGGTTCCTGCTCTATGTGTAGTAGTCATCCATCCTCTGTATTTTTGTACAGCTAATTGCCATCTAAACATGTGTCTATTAGGAGTTTTCCTGTTTATGAGTGACTTAACTGCACTAAAGTCAGTTATTAACTCAAATTTTTGGTCTTCAAGATAATAATGTAGCTTCTCAAGAGCCCATACTACTGCCAAAAATTCAAGTTGAGTAGCACCATATTTCAATTCACTACTTCTTAGAGTACGTGAAATAGAGAAAATTACTACTTCTGACATTTTTCCTTCAATAAGTTGTTTTTGATGCAAAGCAGCACCCAGACCAATAAAACTTGCATCTGTATATAATACAAAAGGCAATTGGAAATCTTGTAATCCCAAGATAGGAGCTGCCATTAAAAATTCTTTCAACGTTTCAAAAGCCTGTTGTCATTCATTATTCCAAATGAAAGCTTCTGATTTCTTTATCATTGTGGTTAATGGTGCAGCAATTAACTGGTAGTTTTTTATATATTGTCTATAATAACCACACATACCAAGAAAAGATTGTACATCCTTTAAATTTTAAGTAATGCCAATATTCTTTATTGCAGCCACTTTATTTTGGTCTACACATATTTGTAAGCCAGATACAATATGACGAAGCACTTTTAAAGATTCAAACCCAAATTTACATTTTTTCAATGCAAGGGTCATTTTTATTTCATCCATTTTCTGAAATACTTTCTTAAATGTATTAAGTGTTCATCAAAAGGTTTAGAGAACACTATGATGTCATCAATGTATACCATTAACCATCCCTCAATCATGTCATTATTGAATGTTATATCCATTAACTTCTGAAATACTGATGGAGCATTTTTAGGTCAAAATGGCATCCTGACATATTTATAAATTCCCATGTGTGTTGTTATCAACAAAAAGTTCTGTGAACTCTTTTCAACAGGAATTTTATGGTATGCTTTATTTCCATCTAAGCAACTTATATACTTAGCACCTTTGAGGGTAGCATGTATAGAGGCAATCCTTGAAAAATGATAAATATCATCTACTGTAAACGTATTTAATGCTCTATAATCACCGCATAGTCTTGCTTTATCTTGTTCATAAGAAATTAGCACTGGTGATATTACACAATATTTTGCTGTAGTTTCAACCTTTCAAGAATCTTCATTTTTAATAACATCCTAATATTATCCTCTATGTCTTTCCTCTTCATTGGTGAAGCAGGGTATGGTTTCTTTTTATGACTAGCAGGAATATTATCCATATCACAGGTTAAACTAATCTTCATTTCATGATTTTTTACAAGGCCAAGTTCATTTGTACCATGTGCAAAAGCCATTGGAAAAGCTTTAATTAAGTCCAAAATATTATTTTTCTCAGCTTTTCTTATCTGAGTTCCAAATGATGCTTTTGAAATTTCTGTTTCCAGAAGTTCCAACTCATTGGATTCTCTTCCTTTGAACAGAATATTTGTTACTGACTCAATGTGTAAGACTGTGTTAAAAGAATTTATTTTAAATTTCCTTTTACCATTCATGCCAATTGTAAAATTGTTATTAGCAGGGTCTAATTTCACACCAAACTTAGTCAGAATATCATTTCCAATGATAAAACAGTTACTACAGTTAGTATTATCCATTACTACAAAGTCACAAGTTATTCTTACATAATCATGTGGGTGTTTAAAGAAAACTGCAGCTTTGTATCTACCAATGGGATGTTGTACTGATCCAAAACCTCTCCAATTTTTTCTTTGAAGGGTTTCAAGCTTAGACTTATATTCACTATCAATTTTCTGCAATGTTTTAGTAGAAACAACAGAACCAGCAGCTCCTGTGTCCAATACTATATTAAAATTGTCACCAGAAATGATAGCTGGAACCGTGATAGGTGTCATTCTAAAGTTAACAGCTTGTATATCTTTAATGATTTCAGCATCCTCAAAATTCACTAAAGATTAATTTGAGTCCATATTCAATATTGGATTTTCAAAGATGGACAAATCATCTTCCAACATACAGACTTCATTTTTATCACTATATGAGATATTACTGTCATAATCACTTGAATCTTTACTTTTTTCTGTTTCAATTTCAGATTCATGTTGATTTTCAACAATATTTATATTCTTCTCACATTTGTGACCTTTAGCCCAAGGTTTGTTACACTTATAACAAGTATTTTTCTCATAATTTTTTGGTACTACAGGTGCATTAGGTTTTTTCTGCTTCTCCTGAAGTGTTTTTGCATTGTGATTTTTCAAAGGTTCAATATTTTGTTTATAAGTGGAATACCTTGCTTCATACTTATGGTTTAGTAATATTTCATTTCAAATTTTAATAAAGTCAGAATATTCAGTAACATTAATTGTTCTAGCTACAACAATGTCTCTGACATATATAGGTAATTTATATATTATCCTATCTTTCCATAAGTTAAAATCCATGTTAGGCTCAATGGCTTTTAATATTTTATTTAAATTCATTAAAAATACCATAGGTTTGTCACCATACAACAGATTATACCTAGTTTTCTCATAATGTCTCTTCTGAGTGAGTCTGAATTTTGAACCTCCAAATTGTTTTTCAATTCGTTGTTTCTATTCAGCCCAAGAGTAATCTTTACCCTCATTCAAAACAGCTTCAAACCATAATAAAGCAACATCCTTAAATAAAGAGATCAATTTTGATGTTATTTCTTCATCTGGTAACTTATATGAGAATTTGAAACTGTCAATTCTTTGGATAAAATGTTGCCAATCAGAGCTGTCTTCCCCATCATAAGTTGGATACTGATCTATTTTAGGCCAGTTCTTCTGATTGGATTTTATTTCACTAATCTTAGGTAAATTCAACAACTCATTTACTCTTGATAAATGGTCTTGTATTTCCTCCTGTACGGATTTGTGACATAAATTTTCAGATTTGACACTACCACCAGATGGTTTTAATTGTGGTGGTATAGGGAAGGAATGAGATTCACTTTTGCCAATGAAAGGATTATTATTATATTGAGTATAATTATGATTATCCTGGTTCATTAGTAGATTGGCAGTTTCAATCTCAACTTTAGTTAATCTTTGTAGCAGCTCAGAGACACTTTGATTTGTCTGGGCAAAAGATAACTTAGTTCTTGATTCAGTTTTCAATACATGTGTTTCATACAATTTTTCCAACCCACAGAATTTGTTTGAAAGTTCATTATATTTATTACTCAATGAATCATATTTAAGAGTTAGAGACAAATTTTCATTCTCCAATTCTTTATTACGTGTTGCCAGTTGAGAAATATTTAATTTTAAGGATGAAATTGTATCATTTGTGAGCTTAACTGTCTGTTCCTCACAATCAGTCATTCTATTCCACAATGCTGAAATAATTCTATGGACAGTTGGATTATTTTTAAAATACTCCATGTCTTCCTTCTCAATTCTCTCACTCTTTTGTGAACTTCTCATATCACTAATAAGTGGTGGAAGCTGAGGATTAACTGTATTATAAATACTACTTTTGTTATTGACAAAAGACAAATCAGGTGTATCTACACTAAAACCTAAATTTCTTAAGTCCTCCTCTAATTTCTGCACAGATTTGAAATCAATAAAATTACCTACATTGTAATTATCAGTATTGTGTTCAATCTGAGAGGGTAATCTACTTACCACGGGATTTGTGTGAGCCCTGATTTTTGATGCCTTTGTTTTCACTTTTAGGGGTGAAGTGAGGAAGTCTGATGAGGAGGAGGATCCTTGTTGCAGTTGTGACTGGCCCATTGTTAATGGAACCAATCCCACTTCCATTTGTCTACCAGGATTTTCTTCTGGGAGTGATGTGACCCTCCTGGGGTAGGGGGTTGCTGACTTGGCTGGCCTCCCTTTAGATCTGCAAATGATTGGTTCATCTGCTGAAATCCTACCTTGCAATTGTTTTGTAATTGCTCTACCTCCTTGAGAATGAGGGATTTTGATTCCTCCAACTTCAATACCTGTTTTGCCAGATGGGATAGTTGATCCTGAAGAGGAAGAGACGTCTTTTTTATAGTAATCTTTTTTAAGAGGTCATCCTTTTCTTCTATGCTCATTTGCTCTTCCTGGGGGTATGACTGACCCTCTATGGTTATATTCTGGAGCAATGTTTTTGTTAGCTTTAGACATGGTATTTTAAGCAGGCTGTACACTTACATTGTCCTGGAGAGCACTCATATTGATAAACTTAACAATATATTACATCTACAGAACGGAAAACCTATTGGAATTAGTAGAATAAAAGTATTAGCAATATTATTACTAAGAAAAAGCACTGGAGCTTACCCTGAATTTAAATCTTTCTTTATTTAAATAAAATGAAATAAAAATTAGAAAAAGTCTGTTAAAAATAATTAATAAGTTTAAATATACCTTTATAAGGGTGAATAAATAGCTTACCAAGCTTAAACCAAATACCAGTTTAATTGAGTTTATATTAGTGACCAAATACCAAGTGAAATTGGGTTTATATTGGGTACAGTTACTACTGTAAATACCTAATTTTTATTATAAAAAATAGTACAATTATTATAAGGGTTCTTTTTATGTAAGCACTGAGCTATGATGACCCACTAATATGCAACAGACCCAAATATTTGGTTATTTTGAGTTATACTAAAGTAAAAATCACGTCCCAAGGCTTATACTAAAAAATCAATAATAATCAAGGAAAGACACCCAATAGTCAGTGTCTCTAGTGTTTAAGTATGATATAATAGTACTTATATATGGTCCTAATACTTATTGATAAATTATTTAGTGATTAAACCTCAGGAAAAGACTAATAAAATAGTGATACTCAAATCAAACTCACAATACTTGGATTTAAAAGTGTGCTAGTGGGGGAAAATAGATAAATATAATATAGTTATAGCTTATATAAAGATAATATCAATTTATAATGGCTTTATAATATATTTCTTAATGCTAATAACTGTATTGTAGTTTTTTTTTGAATTGTAGTAAGTGAATTATTTCTAATAACCGTTGTGGTCTTCCAACATTGGCAGGGGCCTTTGTTGTGTGATTGGGCGCTGTTTGTGCATGTCTTAATTGACATCTGTTAAGGAATTGGGTATTTTTCTGGTTTTATTCCGTGGATATTGGTTATGCGGGTGTGTGGGTACTATCATTGGATAGCCCTGGGTTTTCTCTATATTTTATGTCTTGAAGACATTTTTCATATTCTGAGTTTTAAGGGGTAATTTCCTCATTTTTCATTTATAAAAGATTACTGTTTAATTTTGTTTTTTGTGTTTTACAGGCTAACATTAAGTCTTAGGGTTAAGTGCTTAGTAACATTGGATAGAGCTAATTTTTCTCTATATTTCATGTCCCAATGTTGTTATAGTGAAATTCCGTGTTTTAAAGGTTTTAGTAGTTGTAGCTAATTTTTCTAAGTAGATTAGTGGTTTTTGTTGGTTTTCTGGCTTCAGGGAGTCCGGGCCGCTTCAGGCGGCATCTCCGACGTTGGGCGGCCCTCCGGCCTCTGTTTTAGGAGGTTGGGAAGCGCTTCAGGAGGTTTTTTTATGCAATTTGGCGGGTACAGGCTCCAGATTGGTGGGTGCGCAGGGTCTCTTAGTTAGTGGTCTGTGTGTACATAGTGAATAAGACAGTTTGGGGCAACCTTAATCATCATACAACCATCCGGAGGTGATATCATTGTTCCTCACTCAGTTTTCACTGTTTTCTGGCCACAATTGGCTGTGTTTGTTGCAAGTGAGTTCTTCATTTAACTTAACTTTAGCAACTGTTTTCTCTGTTATAGTTTGGCAAGCTATAGCAAGTATTATTGCTGTCTCTGGTGTGGATTTGCAGCCTACATCAAGTATCTTTGCTGTCTCTGGTGTGGATTTTGTTCTACATTTCAGTTCTTTGGTCTGGTAGTCTATCTGGGGACTACTTTCTTGGATCATCAAGCATTCAAGTGTGTTGAAAAGGAGCTTTAGCAAATGAGGAACCAACTTACTTTAGCAATTAAATCTCACTCTATTTTTCTAAAGGGACAGGGGATTTTCATTCTGGTTTTTCTCCAACTCCCTTGGTCAAGGCCTATAGCAAGCACTATAGGATTGTCTACATTTCTGGCGCCCAACATGGGGTAGAACTTGCTAGTTCTTTGGAATCTCTTTTTTCTTTGGTTGACTATTTTTGGTGTTTTGGACTGGAAGAATGGCTTCTGGTTCTGCTATTCCTGTGGTAACTGTCAGTGGGGAGGATGGTCCTCCTTCTGTGATAGTTAGGGAGAGTGTGAGGATTAAAACTTGGGATGGTACCAAGTTTAATGGGGAGGATGTCAAGTGGTTTCTAGAGAAGTATGAAACTGCTTCTGGAGTGGATGGTTCTTCCTCCCTGGACATGGTGAAGCGGATTATCTTCTTCATTGGTGATAGGTCAGGGGAGAAGGAGATTGTGGCCATGTCTGGCTACAAGAAGAGGGATTGGAAATTGTTGTGTAGGGAGATGATAGATAGATGGGGTCTCAGGTTCACTATGGTGAATCTGAACAAGGTTGTCAGTTAGTGGAAATCTTACGGTGGTGTTGGTAACTTGCATAGTTACAGGAAGTTTCTGCTACAGTTTGATCCTGTGGTGGAATATTTGGTGGAAGTGGAGGAGATGGCACATGAAAATGCTGCCAAGGATGTTTTTTGGTCTGCCCTGGCTAGAGATGTCAGGATGGATGTGTTGAAGGAGTTGTCAAGAAAGGAATTGATGAAGACTCTTTCTAATGGGGACCAGAAGTTTCCTGCCTTGGATAAGGTGAAGGAGGCTTTTAAGGCCCATTTGAAGTTATTGGCTATGGACACCTATCAGGAGGGGTGTGCCAAGTATGTCAGCAAAGTCAGTGAGGCTTTGGCTGAAGAGGAAGTTAGGGAGAAGAAGGAGGAAAAGAATTTGGTGCAGGTTCCCAAACAGGAGAAAGACCCAATGGTAGAGCAGTTGGCTGATCTTACAAAGCAGCTGCATATTTTTGTTCAGGAGGCTAAGAAGGTCAATAAGGCACCTTCTCAGCCTAGAGATTTCGATAGGAGGGCTGGTAGGAGTGATCCTTGGGTCTGCTCTTATTGCAGCAGGAGGGGGCACAGGTCCAATGATTGTTGGGCATTGAACAGAGATGTGTCTGAAGGAAAGGTGGAATTTGATGGCAGGGTTTTCAAGTTCCCTGATGGTTCTTTTGTTAAGCCCAGTGAGGGGCAGGCTCCTGTTGATTTGGTCAGGAGAAGGGGAGTTCTCAATCAAAGGAGGCCAATGTTTGGGGAGATTCCTGATTAAGGGAAGTCTTCTAGTAAGGAGAATGAGGATACTAAGGGAAAGGGGAAGGAGGTCAATAAGGTCTCTTTTTCTACTTCCTTTGGTGGTTTGGAGTTGTATTCTTGTGGTGGACAGTCAAGTGGTGAATGATTTGCTGGTGTATATGATGTGGAAGCAGGAAAGGTGGGAAGTCCTAAGAGCAGTTCTCAGGCCCAACCAAAGCCAAATACTTCAAAGGTGGATCCTAAGCTGAGTGCAGCTAGGAAGTGGTACAGCAAAGAGGAGCTGTACAAGATGCAGAAGGGTATGGCTGACATGGGACCCCCTAGGTTTGGCGCATTGGACATGAATGGTGAGCCAATGCCAATGGAGGTGGATTCTGACTCTGAGGAGGATGTCCCTTTTACTTCATTGCCAAAGCCTGCTGAAGTTAGAGGTTCTGGATAGTGATCTGGTTTAGTTCCTGTTAATGGTAAATCTGTTGGTGGTGCTGGTCCTCAAGAATCTTCTAGGACCAAGGTGGTGAAGCAAAGAGCTCACTTTGAGAAGCCAGTAGTGTCTGGTCAAGTTAATCTTATGGACTCTGTCCTGGATAGGATGAATCAGGGTCAGGTTTCCCTATCTTATGGGGAACTATATGCTATCAGTCCAGGGTTGGCTGATAGGCAAAAAAAGTTGTTGACCAGGAGAAGAGTTTCTTCTGGTGAGGCAGAATACATTTGTGATTCTGCTGAAAAGTTTGGTGAGGGGTTGGAAACTCATTTTTCTGCTCCTCTGGGATATGTCAATGTCACTCTGAATGGCAGGGAGGCAAGGGCATTGGTGGATTCAGGTTCTCAGATAAACCTGATTTCTTTGTTTGAGGCAACTCATATGGGCCTCCCCATCAAAACTGGTATTTGTGCGAATTTGAGAGGGATCGGTGGCCATGTCACTGAATTGGTTGGAACTTCAGAGTTTGTGAAGTTAGATGTTGGAGGAGCCTCAGGGAAGGTTCATTTTTACATTGCTAAAGGTAATGTAAAAGAAGTTTTGGGTGGGCCATTCTTGATGGATTTTCAGGCAAGAATTGGTTATAAATTTGATTTGGGAATCAGTTTAGAGTTGACTGGTGAAGACAAAAGGAGGCTTCACATGAGGTTATCATCCCCTGGAGAGGATGGTTCGGAGACCAGGCCTGGTTTATCTTCAATGTGCCAGTGAATGGACTGTTGCAGGAGATGGAAGGAAGTGGGTGCTGCCTCTGGATTTTTGAAGTGCGGCTCAGGCTCTATTGAGAGTCTGTCTTTTTTAGAGTAATGAGGGCTGATCACCCTAGTGCTACAACCTCTCCCCAAGATGAGGAAATCCCAGGTTTTAGTAGGTCAGCTCCCTTGGAGATATACCAAGTGGATTTTCAACTTTCTCTTTTTAATGTTTCTCTTCTCTGCAAGTATTCATCAAGTTTTTTATCAAGTCTCTTTACTCTCTCAAGATTCTTAATTATTTTTAATTCAAGTTCAAGGAAGAAGATTAGTTATATATCTTTACTGAAAGATATGCCGAAAAGTTTTGGGGCGGTGAGATTGGGGTCTAAAAGTAAGTCCTCCCAATTGTGCACCGCTAGGGTTTCTTCTACACCTTTCAAAAACATTTCCTGGGCCACACCTGTGAGCATTGGGGAAAACCCTGGTTATTTTTGTAGGTCAGAAGAAAACTCAAGAAAAGAAGATAAAAATTTCAAGATAATACATGAAAATCAAGAAAAAAATCTGAAGATAATGAAGAAAGAAGATGCAAAATATTTTTGTGAAGATCGTCAAGATCTATTTTTGGGCCTCCAGCACGAGGTTAAACTGCAGAAAATTAAGAAGAAAGAAGATCATCAAGATAAATCTTTGTGCCTCCAGCATAAGGATAAACTGCACAATTTTAGAAGATGTGATTCAGAAGATGAATCAAGATTTGAAGATTTGGAAGTTGGAAGTGAGGATGAAGATGTGGAATTGTGGAAAAGTTTTGGAGTGGTGAGATTGGGGTCTAAAAGTAAGTCCTCCCAATTGTGCACCGCTAGGGTTTCTTCTACACCTGTCAAAAACATTATCTTGGCCACACATGTGAGCAATGGGGAAACCCTTGGTTATTGTTCCAGGTCTGGTGATGAAAAATTCCTGAAGATGCCTCAAGTTGAAGGTGGAGCAGCAAAGTATAAGAAGGAAGCGCAGAAGATTAGGTCTGTCAATGAGTCTATGCCTGTGGGTTTGAATCCGCCCTTGAAGAGACCACCTTTGTCAAGAGATCCGTACTGTACTCCTTTGGTGAAGAATCCTCCAGAATTTGTAGAGAGGGCTAGGGTGACCGTGGAAAGGTTGAAAGTTGATAATTTTGGTCCTGATGGGTGGTTGTCTGAAGAAGAAAAGAAGTTGTTGTTGCATGTTATTTTGCTAAGGGAAAAGGCTGTGGCATTTTTTGAGGAGGAAAGGGGTGTATTGAAGCACTCTTATGGGGAACCTTACTTGATTCCTGTGGTTTGCCATGAACCTGGGCAAATCAAACCTATTCCAATTCTAGCCGCTATTAGAGAGGATTTTGTAGAGATTGTTAGGGAAAGATTCAGGACTGGGTTATATGAACAATCAACTTCCAGCTACTCAAGTCTGGTTTTCTGTGTAAAAAAGCAGAATGGAAAGTTGAGGGTGGTTCATGATCTTAGAGCCTTGAATAGAGTCACTATCAAGGATTCTGGTATGCAACCAAGTGCAGAGGATTTTGTTGAAGCTTTTTCTGGAAGGGTGTGTTATGGTTTGGGTAATATTCTGGGTGGTTATGATGAGAGGGAACTCCATACAGATTCAAGGCCTCTCACAACTTTTGAGACTCCTTTGGGAAGATTTCAGCTCACTAGGTTGCCTCAAGGAGCAACTAATTCAGTGGCAGTTTATCAAGCAGAGATGGCTTGGATCTTGCAGGATGAGGTTCCTACTCATGCTGGTATTTTTATTGATGATGGTGGAATTAAAGGACCATCCACTGATTATGGTAATGAGGTTTTAGCAGAGAACCCTGGAATAAGGAGGTTTGTGTGGGAATATGCAATAACTCTAGAGAGAGTGTTGTTCAGGATTGAAGAGGCTGGTTTGACCATTTCAGGGTCAAAATTCTGTTGTTGTGTTCCTGCTTTGGAAATTCTGGGTCATGTGGTATGTAAAAAGGGAGGATTATGGCGAAGAAGAAGATTAATAAAATTCAGTCATGGCCAAGGCCTAAAAATACTACTGAAGTCAGGGGATTTTTGGGTGTATGTATATATGTCAGGATTTTTATTAAGGATTTTTTTTGTTGGCTTCACCTTTAAGGAGGTAGACCAGAAAAGATGCAGATTGGGAATGGACTGAAGAGTGTGAAGAGGCTTTTCAGAAGTTAAAAAAGGTTGTTGGTGAAGATATTGTTCTTCACAAGTTGGATTATGGTGTTGGTGCTAGAAAAATTTATCTGGCAGTGGACTCAAGTTATTGCTGCTGGTGCTGTTTTGTCTCAGGATGATAAGACTGGGAGGGTCAGGCCAGTAAGATATGAGTCTGTGGTGTTTAATGAGGTGGAATCTAGGTATTCTCAAACTAAGTTGGAATTGTGTGGCGTAGCTAAAATTTTAAAGAAGCTACAGAAGGTTTTGTGGGGGCAGCATTTTGAGCTGTAGGTGGATGCAAAGTCTTTGGTTCAGATGATCAATACACCTAGTCTTCCAAATGCTCCAATGACTAGGTGGGTGGCATTTATTCAATATTTTTCTTTTGACCTGGTACATAAACCAGGTAAAACTTTTACTATGTCTGATGGATTATCAAGGTGGCCACCTGCAGATGAAGATTCTGAGGCTGAAACGTTTGATGAGGATGTTCCAGTGGTTAGGGCTAGCACAAAGGGTTCTGAAGATTTTTCTGACCTCCCCCAAGAGGCTAAACTGGCTGGATGTGATCTTGATTTTGCTGATCAGGATGTTTTTATTGATGAAGATGGAGTTGTTGTTTGGGACAGCTCAAAATTGGAAAAGGGTGTTTTTGTTAGTGAACTGGTTTCTCACAAGGTTCAGTTGAAAGAGAAGGAAGTGCCAAAATTAAAGGATTGGTGTCCTGGTTGGGCTTCTCAATTGGCTCATGTTCATACTGGTGATTTTGATGAACGAATCGTACCCTTGGATGTGGTGTTGTTGGATTTTGAAGATGAGGCCTGGGGTCAGTCTGGGTTTTATTTTATTTTGGTGGAATATCTGTTGACCTTGGAGAGTCCAGATAGTTGTGATGATGATACTTGATTAGCAATCAAGAAGAAGAGTCCTGGATTTTATGTGTCAGGAAGAAGGTTGGTAAGGAGAAGGCATCCTAATCCTCAAGTGCTGGTGACTCAGAAGAAGGGTCAAGAATTGGTTTTGAAGTCTTTTCATGAAGACCTTGGTCATAGAGGCTTTGGGGAGACTTATAGAAGAGTAGCAGACAGATTTTGGTGGCCAGGTATGAAGTTAGCTGTGCAGGGTTGGGTTCAATCTTGTGAAGAATGACAAAAAAGAAGTCACTTGAAACCTAAAGAAGTTTGCCGTGCTACTGGTGAATCAACGGTTTTTGGAAGGGTCAGTCTGGATGCTGTTTATATTAAAGAGGGCAGGTATAAAAACTTGATTGTTGCTAGGGATGATTTTTCTGGTTGGGTTGAGGCAGTGCCTCTGGTTAATTTTACTGCCAAGAATGTGGCAGAGTTTTTGAAGAAAGAGTGGATTTATAGGTATGGGGTTATGAAGTTGGTCACTGTTGATGGGGGGCCAGAGTTTGGTGCCAAATTTAAAGAAGCTGTGGCTTGTGTTGGTTCTAAAGTTAGAGTGGCTACATCTTATTACCCTGAAGTTGAAGGCATGGTTGAAAGAGGCCATCACGTTATCAAAAATGCTTTGGTGAAGATGTGTGGAGATAGTGCTGAAAAGTGAAGGCATTATTTACCCTTGGTGTTATTTGCTGATAGGGTCACTGTGAAGAGGACAACTGGCTATTCTCCTTTTGAGTTAATGTTTGGTCAGAAAGCCATTCTACCAGTGGACTTGGAAGCTGTCTCTTATCTTGGAATTGATTGGGATGACGTGCGCTCAACAGAAGATTTGCTCTGTGCCAGGATGCAACAGTTGGAATGTAGAGAGGAATGTCAAGAGAAGGCATACTCTAGAATGATGAAGATTAGGAATCAATCAGTCAGGTACCGGTACAAGAATTTGGCTCATAGACTCAGGAATCCTTTGAAACCTGGTTGTTTGGTTTTGGTGTATAATAGAAGTTTGGAGAGTCAGTGGGGGGAAATGTTTGCTGACAGATGGAATGGGCCTTACAGAGTCAGATCTCAGGCGTCTGGAGGTTCTTATGTTCTGGAAGAGTTGGATGGTGCAGTCTTGAAAAAGAGGGTGGCTGCAGACCAAGTGAAGAGGTTTTATCTCAGAGGCACTATGCATGAAGAAGATTGACTCCGCAATGAGGATAAACTATGGAACTTTTTTTGTTTTGGAATTTTTTGGTGTTGCAGAGCAACTTTTGTGTTGGAAACCTTTTGTTAAAAGGTACCCATGGGTGGGGCCTCTAGATTTTGTCTTGGAAAGTGTGGGGGTGACTGATGGGCTGGCTGCTCTATCAACAGTTACCCCAGATTGTCTGTTTCCAACCCTTTCTCTTAATTTGGTTGAACCCTAGTATTGGTTTTGTTTCACAGGTTTTAGTCCTCTATGACTTTAAACTGGAATTTCCTCTGGTTTTCAAGTGCTGGACTCTTCACTCTTATTGGTTTTGGTTTTTTTTTTGTGTTGGATGTTGTGTTTTTGTTAGAAGGTACCCAGGGGGGGCTTCTAGATTCTATTTTGGCAAGTGTGGGGGTAACTGATGAGCTGGCTGCTCTGTAGAACAGTTACCCCAGAACCTTTGTCTCAAGTCTTTTGTTTTTCCTAGTTGAATTCTAGTTCTGTTGTTTATTATTCAGGTTTCAAGTCCACTATGACTTTAAACTGGTTTGGGACTGGCTTCTTTATCTTTGGTTCTTTTAGATTGGTGGTGGATCACTGGTGGTCTCCCATCATTTTTACTTATTGGAGGGAGCCCACCAAGTGATCATTTCTATGGATTGGACTTTCCCTTATTGGACCATCTATGGAGCTGGACTGTCTTTGATTTTGCAGTTATGTTTTTTGCTAGATAGCAGTTTTGGATTATTTTCTTTTTTCTCTTTTTTTCTTTTAATTTTTTTATGGGGGTTGTTTAAAATTATAAAATCAAAAATATAGGGTGTTACCACATCAGGGTCACCTGGATGTGGGCAAGCATTGGTGGGGAAAGGCTCATCAATTGACCGGGCAATGCTATTTTCTTTTTTTATTTATTATTTATTTAATGAGTTTCTGTGTTTCATGATTTTTATTATCTTCTGAATTTATAAATTTTTTGAATTTTGTTTTCTGTTAATCATTTAAAAGAATTAATTGTGTATCCACGTCAAGGTGCACTTGGATGTGGGTAAGGTATCAGGGGATCAGCTCATCAATTGGCTGGGGGATACCATTTGTATTATTTTTTATTTTTTATATTTTATTTTATTTCATTTTATTTATGTTATTTTATTTCATTTTATTTATTAATTTTTTATTTTAGTATATTAGTAGATACAAAGCAAAAAAAAAAGTAAAAAAAAGTAAAAAAAAAAAAAAAAAAAAAAAAATTCTGAAATTATTTTTATTAATTGTTTTATATTATTATTATGTTTCTAATCTTTTTTCAGGAGCTCATTGTCTGGATGATGAAGCTTCTGGAGGCTGTTCCGGATTGTGATGACGTTTTTGTTTTTTGTTGGGATTGTGGGAAGCACTGTGTTCTTTGAAGTGCATCCTGCTGGAGAGATGATAGGGATTGTAATGGTCAGGAATTGGATTGGAGGGAAGTTCAGAAGAGGAAGAAGAAGAGGCAGGAATGGAGTGCTGGAGGGTGTGCTTAATGATCCTAGACATTCTCCAGTGGTCATCCAAGAGGCGCTTTCTCAGGGATTTTTCAAAGTCATTCAAAGGTCCATGGAGGGCAAAGGCTTTTAGCATGTTGGAACACATGGTGCTTAGGTGTTTCTTCATGTCTCCATAATCCAGAGTCAAAGAAGTTACAAGAGGTTGGCCAACTCCAATAATAGATTCAGGACAAGGGGTGCCAACTAGACAAGAAGAATTGGATCAGTAATTATTTTTGTTGAAGAAATGGGATAATTAATTTGGTACTTACAGATTGGAAGCTCATCAAATTTGTAAGCAGCTGGAATTTTGATCTCTGACGATTTTGTAATGGTCATAGTGTGTGGATCAACTAGGGAAAGATATGGATTCTCATGGTCTTCCTCTGAAAGATTTTGAGAAGGTGAACTAGGAGGCTGATGTTCCTGGGGCTTAGTTGGAGCAGTGGGATTTTTGTTGTTGTTGTGGTTGTTATTTCTGTTGGATTCAGCTGGAGGAGGTGCTGGTGATGGAGTACCAGGGTGGTTAAAGGATGGAGTAGGAGAGGGGGATTTGGAAGCAGATTGATCTCTTCTGGATGGAGCTTTTGAAGAGATGGAACTGTCAGAAGAGTAGTTGGCTGAAAGAGGAGAGGTGTAGTTTCTTTGTCTTAGTTGGGGACAAAGTTGTTGTTTGGGTGCAGTGTGTGGTGTTCTGGTTTCTTCTTGGGGTTCTCTGGCAGGTCTCCTAGAAGTTTGGGAAAATTTTAAGTTTTTGGACTTTGTAAGAGTTGGATGCATTGCTCTGGGAGCAGTGGAAGGCGATTGTGTAGAGTTTTTTCCGTTGATTGATGGAATTTGGCTGTTTTCCTGTTGTTTTTGGTGATTCGGAGCTGGATTTTCACTGTCCAGTGAGGCCAGCGGGCCGCCTGGACGCGGTCTAGAAGCCTGGGAGTTGATCTTGAAGCTTTTGGAGCTAATTTGGCGGAGATAAAAGCAGTTTCTTGGGAAGCTCAGGCTTGTCTTTTGGGAAGAGTTTTGAAAGCGGAGCTTCTGGATCTTCTGGAAGGTGCTGAAGATAAAGAGGAAGAGGAAGGACCAAGCTGTGGGGATCTAGTAGGGGATCTAGAGATGTGTTTGTGGGAAGGTGAAGGAGGAGGAATAGGCTAGTTGGCGTCTCTTTCACATCTTTTCTTTTTGGAATAGCAAGAATCACAAGCCCTGTTGTAGAATTTGGATTCAGGAGTTGGAAGAGTGAAAGTGCAAGGTCTGCACATGTGGATGCACTGTTTGCAGGAATAGTCCTTGGGAGCAGTGAAGCAAGGGAGAGTAGAAGGGTTAACATCAGGAGATCCAGCCATGATCTGTGGTGAGAAAAGATGCTAAAAAGAGATAGGAGGAGATTTTTTTGTCAGTGATGGGTAGATGATGAAGTGAAGGTGGAAGTTCAGCAGATTGGCTGTAGGGGTGGTCTGTATGAAATTGGCTGCGTCTATTTTATGCAAAATTCTGCCACTCCATCAAGACTTTAAACTGAAATCTGGTTTCTGTTAGTCCTCCAAGACTTTAAACTGGCTGGTTTCAAGATTTATCAAGGCTAGTCCGTCAAGACTTTAAACTGAACACTGTGTTAGTCCCCCAAGACTTTAAACTGAGGGTTGTAAGTCCCCCAAGAGTATAAACTGAGGGAAAAGTTTTTGTTGTTGGAATTGGTTTTGAAAGATTGGTGGAGGGTATCCACAGGGGGAGCCTCCGAATTTAGCAAAGGCAAGTTTGGGGGTAATTGATGGGCTGGAAGCTCTATTTACAATTACCCCAGAATGTTGGTTTTTTCTGTGTCTTAATGTGGTTGATCTCTGGTTCTGGGTTTATGATTTAGGTTTTGAGTCCCCCAAGACTTTAAACTGAGGGTTTTTGAGTCCCCCAAGACTTAAAACTGAGGGTTGTTTTGTGGTTACATCCTATAGAGGGTGTGGTCAATTTTTCTTTCTAAATCAAACTCAAGTACTAGTGGAATTACAGAGGGAATCAAGAGATGAAATGAAGTGTTCAGAATTTCTCTTGAACTGGTGAATGAGGTGTCTTCTGCTCTCAATGTCCTGTGGATCTCTAGCAGGAGTGGATTGGAAGTAGTGAAGCAGAAGTTGTCTCTGTTGAGATGTGTGTTGTTGGAACTTGGCCTTGATAGTGGGCAAGTGCGTTGGTGTTGGTGGTGCAATGGATCCTACATTGTTATCATCACTATCAGAAGATGGAGGAACTGAGAGGTCATCAGTTTTAGAGTTGAAGGAAGAAAAGAATGTTCTTTACCATCAGATGGACCAGGGATGGTGGAACTAGTTGTTTTATGGGTTGTGACACTCTTCTGGGAAGGGTGGAGCTTTTTGATTAATCTGGGTATCAGGATGGATGGCCTAGATCTTTTGGTGCTGGCAGAAGATGGACCAGGTTGAGAAGGAGGTGAATCTGTTGCAGAAGAAAGTGGACCAGGTCTGTGGCAGGTCTTCTTTCTGGATTGGCAGACATTGCAGGACGTTCTGTATGGATGGACAGGTGGTGTCATGGTGCAGATTAAATTATTGTCGATGCAGTATTGGTAGGGACCCATTTCAGAGGCAGATTTGGGAAGAAGGTTAAACATGGTGGTTGGATGAAGAAAGAATGTGGACATTCTCAATTGGAGGGAGGACGTGGTCTTCCAACATTGGCAGGGGCCTTTGTTGTGTGATTTGGCGCTGTTTGTGCATGTCTTAATTGACATCTGTTAAGGAATTGGGTATTTTTCTGCTTTTATTCCGTGGATATTTGTTCTGCGGGTATGTGGGTACAATCATTGGATAACCCTGGTTTTTCTCTATATTTTATGTCTTGTAGACATTTTTCATATTCTGAGTTTTAAGGGGTCATTTCTTCATTTTTCATTTATAAAAAATTGCTGTTTAATTTTGTTTTTCGTGTTTTACGGGCTAACCTTAAGTCTTAGGGTTAAGTGCTTAGTACCATTGGATAGAGCTAATTTTTCTCTATATTTCATGTCTCAATGTTGTTATAGTGAAATTCTGTGTTTTAAAGGTTTTAGTAGTTGTAGCTAATTTTTCTAAGTAGATTAGTGGTTTTTGTTGGTTTTCTGGCTTCAGGGAGGCCGGGCCGCTTCAGGCGGCATCTCCGACGTTGGGCGGCCCTCCCGCCTCTGTTTTAGGAGGTTGGGAAGCGCTTCAGGAGGTTTTTTTATGCAATTTGGCGGGTACAGGCGCCAGATTGGTGGGTGCGCAGGGGCTCTTAGTTAGTGGTCTGTGTGTACATAGTGAATAAGACAGTTTGGGGCAACCTTAATCATCATACAACCATCCGGAGGTGATATCATTGTTCCTCACTCAGTTTTCACTGTTTTCTGGCCACAATTGGCTGTGTTTGTTGCAAGTGAGTTCTTCATTTAACTTAACTTTAGCAACTTTTTTCTCTGTTATAGTCTTGCAAGCTATAGCAAGTATTATTGCTGTCTCTGGTGTGGATTTGCAGCCTACATCAAGTATCTTTGCTGTCTCTGGTGTGGAATTTGTTCTAAATTTCAGTTCTTTGGTCTAGTAGTATATCTGGGGACTACTTTCTTGGATCATCAAGCATTCAAGTGTGTTGAAAAGGAGCTTTAGCAAAACAGGAACCAACTTACTTTAGCAAGTAAATCTCACTCTATTTTTCTAAAGGGACAGGGGATTTTCTTTCTGGTTTTTCTCCAACTCCCTTGGTCAAGGCCTATAGCAAGCACTATAGGATTGTCAACACTGTCAAAATCCTCCCTTACTTATACCAAAATCCACTGGAGTGCACAGACCTTCAATCCAGATGATGTCACTGCTATACCCGGAAATTAAGGCACTGTGAGGGCCCATCACCTCCCCATGGCATCCAATTCAAGAAGATTCAACAACCAGACCTCCAGAAAGGACCCTCCATCACAATTAATGATAACACAGACCTATACCATAAATAGAAAATCCAGATAAAAGCGGATACCATAAAGAAACAAGTAAAAGAACTCATCCAAAGAGAATATAATGAAACCCACAGCATATAAAGGAAACAAATGAAATGTCTAAGCCACCAATAACATCCCCAAGCATCCATATTAACCCAGAAATGACCTCCCAACCCATAAATCTGTGAATGTCCATCCAAGGAAGCGGATTAAGTTGTCCAGACAAAGTGTATGCGCCTGAAATAGATGTTTATGCTTCTGTAGGCGTTGTGAGTCCACTGAATAAGTCCATATGACCTAAAATAAGCAGAAAAATAAAGGCTTTAGGCTATTAAGGGGCTAAAACCCACTTATATACCTAAATATACATAATATACTGCATATTTCACTGAATATGAGATTTATGTATACATATAAGCTTATGTATGTCAATAATTACTTTGTATCACTTACTTATGACTCCATTAACAGCTTAATAAGTACTATTAGGCTATGGATAAGCTATTTAAACTACAATAATTTATATAATAGAGTAATAATTATATATATATGTAATATAATCATATATATTATTATCTTAACCTTATTTTTAAGATATAAGCTTAATGTACTTAAGTTTATCTTATTTTAAGTATAAGAAATACTCAGTCCTAGGGATTTCTAGGCCTACAGTGTGTATATAGTGAATAAGACAGTTTGGGGCAACCTTAATTATCATACAACCATCCGGAGGTGATATCCTTGTTCCTCACTCAGTTTTCACTGTTTTTTGGCCACAATTGGCTGTGTT
The DNA here is from genome assembly GCA_030280995.1 of Hemileia vastatrix. Lineage (NCBI taxonomy): Eukaryota > Fungi > Basidiomycota > Pucciniomycetes > Pucciniales > Zaghouaniaceae > Hemileia > Hemileia vastatrix. The sequence goes on along the minus strand of JASXTE010000007.1, from coordinate 20,912,524 downwards.
TGTTGCAAGGTTAGTTCTTCATTTAACTCAACTGTTGTAACTTTTTTCTCTGGTGTAGTCTTGCAAGATATATCAAGTATTATTGCTGTCTCTGGTGTGGATTTGCAACCTACATCAAGTATCATTGCTTTCTCTGGTGTGGACATTGGTCTACATTTCAGTTCTTTGGTTTGGTAGTCTGTCTGGAGACTATTTCTTGGCTGATCAGGCAGTCAAGTGTATTGGAAAAGGGGCTTTAAACAACAGGAACCAATTTATTGTAGCAGGTAAATCTCACTTATTTTTTTCTAAAGATACAGGGGATTTTCTCTCTGGTTTTTCTCCAACTCCCTTGGTCAAGGCCTATAGCTAGTACTATAGGATTGTCTACAGCAGCAAAAGTTTACTTTTTGGTTGTGTGGTTAGTGCGCTATGTCATTCTTGGCAAGTATCGTAGTCGTCGTCATCGTTTGGAAAGGTGCCTAATTATCAGCCGGATGTCTAGAAGAGGAAGAGGAAAGGGAAAGAATGGAGATGGAGGAGGAGAAGAAGATAGGGGCAGAAATAAAATAATAATAAAAAACTAATTATTCTAAGAGAAAAGGCAACAAGGACTCCTTGAGACTTGACACAATAATGAGGGTTATTAAATTATAAAATATATATTTTAAATAAGAGTTACTTCAATGCGCAGTAAACACTGTTATTATTAATTGACCTATTGTAACCTTTTATTTCTCTATATAAAATTTAAATCAGATTTATAAAACTAATAAAAATAATAGTAAACATATTATATTAAAAATATGTTCAAGTTTAAGTGTATAATAAATGATGGGCTAAAGGGGATTACCCAAGGCCCTTTTATAGACCAGAGGACCTCTGAAGCGCCACAAATCAGTATATACAAAATAGTAATAATCTTAAACAAGAATATAAAAGAGTAGAAATGAAACATAGATATTAAGAGAAAAACATGAAACAATTAACTAAACCCATGAATAAGTAACTAATTTTCCCACCATAAGTTCCCAAACCAGTTAATTTAAATAGTGAGTAACTAAGTAAGCCTGAAACATAAGAACTGTGAGAAAAAGAATCAAAAACTGACATTACAGTAGGATGTAAAGGCTTTAATTAAAACAATTAGAATTATTTTCATGTAAGAATCCATGTAATAAATTCAATCCAGTATAAAGTAATTTTAATTAATTGTTTTAAATATGTAATTAATTCAATAATTAATTTAAATGAAACATAAAATTAATTTAATGATATTTCTAATTTAAAGTAAGAATTTTAATACCATATTATTAAATAAGTGTTAAAATTTATTTAATAATTTTACTGACACAATTAAGGGTCAAAAAACCTCCCAATATTATTCTTTAATAATGTATGAAAAAGGTTTTTTTAATATATAAATTTAATTAATTAATTTAAATACATTATAAGTTAATTTTACACTTATAGTTATAATATATGTTTATAATTAATTAATTATAAATTTTTATATATTAAATACATAAAAAATGCGCCATAATTTATAGAATATATATCATGCTTAATTTAAATGTATAAATAATTTATATAATAATAAAATTAATTTAATATTTATATATATTTAATAAAATAATTATATCATTTCATTATGCAATATAAGATTAATTTATATACATAATAAGCAAATTTTTACACCCTATTTTAGTTACAGTAAATTGACATAATATTTACTGTGCTCCTGGTATAGCCTGAGTGACATATATATACATAATATAACTGCATATTTCACTGAATATTAGTTTTATGTATACATATAATCTTATGTATGTCTATAATTTCTTAATATAACTTAAGATAAGTATATTATGAATACATTAGCACTTTAATAAATACTATAGGACTATGGATAAGCTATTTAAACTACTATAAGTCATATAATAGTGTAATAATTATATATATAAGCATGATAACCATATATATAAGCATGATAACCATATATATAAGTATTATAACATTGATTTTAACTTATAAGCTTAACAAAATTTAAGATATATTATTTTAAACTTAAGAAATACTCAGTCTTGGGGATATCTGGGCTGAAACTCCCTCATTCAAAAAAACAATAAAAAAATGCTAAGACATTTTGATTATTAAGCAAGTAGTGGATAGAAAAAATTATTTAAACAATTCTATATTACATATAGTGTATTATTAACAGTTTTAATTAGTTTTAAAAATTTTCAAGAGATTTTTAAGATCAGAGATTTCATTTTTAGGAATCCACTGATCATATTCACTTGATTCATTCTTAAACCTTAATAGATACTCAACTCCCTTTACTTTAGTAAGTTGTCTATTTTTAAGTATCTTTTCAAATTCTGCTTTTTCAATTAATTCTTCAGGTTCATGTTTATTTGTTTCTAATGTTCTTGGAAAGAGAGAAGTATCATTTGTATGGTATGATTTTATAAGAGATATAGGAAATACTGAAGGTTTTCTATCATATGGTGCATATAATGTAAATTCAACAGCATTATAACCAAACTTCTTTTTTGCTACAAATTGTACAATGAATAAATCCTTAAATTTAACATTACCATTTAAATTGAAATGTAGTGTAGAAATAAGGACTTCATCACCCTCTTTTAACATATGTTCTTTATGGGCTTAAACCCATCTTTTCTTCTCATACTCAAATGCATTATTTATATATTGACAGCATATCCACCATTGAATTAACTTTACCAGCTCTGTGAATTATTTTCATTCTACTCCTATACTCTTGAAGAGATATTTGCCACCTAAACATGTGTCTATTTGGTGTCTATAGGTTTAAGAGTGATGTTACTGTACTACAGTCAGTAACCAGTTCAAATTTCTGTTCATTCAGGTATTAATGAAGTATTTCTAGGGCCCATACACTTTCTAAGAGCTCTAGTTGAGTGGAAACATATTTAAATTAATTATATCTTAAGGTTCTTGAAATACAACAAATTACAGCTTCTGAATATTTATCATTAATAATTTGTTTCTGGTTGAGGGAAGCTCCTAGTCAAATACAACTTACATCTGTGTAAAGGAAAAAAGGTATATTGAAACCTGGGAGAGCTATGATTGGTGCAGTCAATAAACATTTTTTCAATGTATTAAAGTCTTTTTGCATTTCATCATTCCAGATAAAAGCTACATATTTTTTGTTCAATTTTGTAAGAGGTAAGGATATGACTTGATAATTTTTTATATATTATCTGTAATATTCACACATTCCCAAAAACTTTGGATTTCTTTCACATTAGTTGGTGCTTCCACATTTTCAATTTCAGAAACTTTGTTTTGATCTACACAGAATTTCGAGCCTGACACAACATGACCCAAGAATTTCAAGGATTGAAAACAAAATTTACACTTCTTTTAGGATAAAGTCATGTTAATGTCATCCATTTTTTTAAAAATCTGCTCAAGTGATTAATGTGCTTACCAAAAGTCTTAGAAAAAATTATAATGTCATCAGTATATACCATTAATCATCCTTAAATTATTTCTTGATGAAATGTATTATCTATTACTTTTTGAAAAACTGAAGGGAAATTCTAACATACTTGTATATTCCAATATGAGTAGCAATTAGCAAGAAACATTTAAATTCTTTTCAACAGGGATTTGGTGATAACCCTTATTACCATCTGTACAACTAATAAACTTCACACCTTTTAAGTTAGCATGTATTGAATTAATTCTGGGTAAAGGATGAATATCATATACTGTATAAGTTTTCAATGCTCTATAATCCCCACATAATCTTAATTTATCTTTTTATAAGAGAATAAGACTGGGGAGATGACACAATATTTTTGGGGTAACATCCACTTTCTTAATAAAATTCATTTTCAATAAGGTAGAAATATTATCCTCAGTATCCTTTCTCTTTATTAGAGAAGCAGGATAAGGTTTTATCTTTAAAATAGGAGGAATATCACTCAAGCTACAGGATAAAGTAATTTTAATTTCTTCTTTAGAAATTTGTAACACTTGAGATCCATTAGCAAAAGCTATAGGGAAAGATGTAATTAAGGAAACTATAGAATCCTTTTGTTTACCAGTTGAATGATCACCAAATGAAGCAGTATTTATTTCAGACAATAAATTATCCATTTCTTCTCTTAATCTGCTCTAAAACCAGATCAATGAATTTAAAGATTTTAACAGGTGTGCAGAAGGTTTTTTAGAGGAAGAAATTTTAAATTTGCTTTTTATATTTATGCCCAATGTGAAATTATTTTTTCTGCTTTCAATTTGATACCAAAAACAGTTAAAATGTCATTTCCCATAATAAACCAATTGTTTAAGCTATCATTTTTCATCACAAAAGATTCACAAACAGCTCTGACATAGCCACCATTATATTTAAAGAATAAAGTAGTTTTTAACTTGCCAATGGGACATAAAACAGGACCATAACCTCTCCATTTTTCAGATGTCATAGGTAATAATTGACTATGATTATTATTGTCTACTGAAGCAAGTTCTTTTTCAGACACTACACTACCTTTAGCACCAGAGTCAAGAACAACTTCAAAATTTTTACCATTAATGATAACTGGCTCTTTTAAAAGGGATAATAATATGGAACTGTCAGTAATATCTTTTATAATCTCAGAGCTCATTACTGAAGATAAATCCAAGTTAACAATTTCAGATAAATAATCTAAATATTGGAAATCTTTTTCCAACATTAAAACATCATTAAGAGAATCATTGTCATAAGAGATATTACTATCACAGTCACTTATGCATACATAAAGGTCAAGTGTAGCATTTTCAGGATCTTTAGTTTGTGCAAAAAGATGAATTTTCTTTTCACAAAAATATCCTTTCTACCATTATTTGTTACATTTATAACAAGTATTTGTTGAATATTTCTTTGGTGCAACAGGGGCACAGGGTTGACCAGGTTTTTCTGGAAGTTTTGATGAAGATTTGATTTGGTCATGGGAAGGCTTTAAGGGATAAATTTTTGATTTTTATCTGTGGTTGAGTAATGCCTCATTAAAGACATTAATAAAAGAAAAATTTCCCTCACATTCTCAGTCCTAGCTACAATATAATCTCCCAAAGAATTTGGAAATTTATAGAGGAATTTGTCTCTCCAAATATCATAATCCATTTTTGGATCCATAGCTCTAATAATTTTTATTATTTTTATGAGGAAAAAATAGGTTTAATAGCAGAAAAAGATGTATAATTAGCATTCTCATATAATCTCTGCTGTGCCAATCATAATTTTGATCCACCAAATTGATTCTCAATTAATTTTTTCCACTCATCTCAAGAATAGTGATGATTTTCTGATAATACAGACTCATACAACATCAGGGCAACATTGTAGAATAAAAAAATTATCTTAGAGAATATTTCTTGGCCTGGAAGTTTATAAGAATTTTTTAAATTATCGATTCTTTGAATAAAATGCTGCTAGTCAGATGAAGAATCACCATCAAAGGTGGAAATTTATCAAGTTTAGACCTCTTTTAATGGCTACTTGGAGGGTCAAATTTAGAATTATTCATGTTAATTAGTTCTTGAAACCTGGAAAGGTGTTCAGAAATTTCATTATTCACAGAAAAAGCTGGCTCATAACGAGTATTGAAATTTTTTTTTGTGGTCCACAGATGAATTTATAGATAAATTGTCAGGCTGTTAAATGGACACATTTAAAGATGGTAAAATCTACTATGCTCAGGTTTTTATCCTTATTTTTCGTGGACTTATGGGAAGTAGATTCAATTTCACCATAATTCTCATCAGGAATAGAAGGTAAAGTAGAGAATTCTCCTTCAAAATTAGACAAATAATTTCTCAAACTAGGAGTTTTGGAAAGTTGATCATTAATTTTTTCAAGAGATAAAAAATTTCAGTCTTCATGTACTGAGAATTTATTACTCAAAGCCTGAAAATCATTTTTCAATGATTTAAATTCATCATGTAAGGAGCTATTGTCATTTCTCAATATAACATTTTCATTTATAAGCAGTTTAAATTCAATAATAAGTTTATGTAAATTAAAGTACTTATCTGAACGAGCCTTATGATCATTAATTTTAATTGTTTCTGTTGGGCAGTTACATTATTTAAGGGGTCCTTAAATCTAAATTATGCTGTATCTTGTACAGAAGAACTCACTTTACAATGTAAATGTAAATTATTAAAACTGTTAATCTAATGCTTTAACAAATCTCTTAAAATTTTTTCTTTCACAATACTAAAATCAAGAGAATCTTTAAATATATTTTCAGAAGTTTTTTCAAGAAAAACATAAATTTAAGGGACAACAGAATCATTTTTAACTGCAAGAGAAGGATTAACTAAAGAAGTAGAAGTAAAATTTAATGGTTCATCAAGTGACAATCTACTTAGAACATCATTAGGGCTACTTATAACAGGAAGTTTTCTTTTTATAGGCTTAAAAGTTCTTTCACCATTCTTAACAATATTACCTGTAGAAGAAGATTTTTTATTATAAATACCAACATTCTTATCAAACAAGCTACTTACCATGGCAGGGGCAAAACTACCCCTGTTCTTTCTTTTTTATGCCTCCCTGATAAGGATGGGCCTGAGAAGGTTGATGGTAGGTTTGTGTCCTGGATGGGCCAGGGTGATGAGCTGGTTGAGGCTGTACATTCTGCTAGTAATGGCTCATGAGTTAATCTCACTTCCACTGTTCCAGTTACAGATTATTTGGATTTTGTTTGGAAGAGCTGGGGGTTTGATGGAACTAAGGCTGAGGCTGAGCCTGGATGTTTGGTAAGGGAGGAGGTTGAACCTTTTTGTGAGTTAAAAGCTCCTGAATCTGCACCCAGAGGGTGTCTTCTTTTTCCTTGTATCTTATACTTCCTGTGCTTAGCTCCTTTATGTGGCTGGAGAGATTGTTTACCTACTGAGCCAGAGGAATCCATTTTATCTTTATACTTGTTAAAGGATTGTCCAAATTTTTTTGAGGCTTGACATCTTTCAGAGTTGTTGGGGGAGGGGGGTTTATTGCTTTTTCTGAAATTTCCACATCCTGAAGAATTGGATGTTTTTTTTTTTCATAAAAAGAATTTTTGTAAGTCAATTTAGAAAAACTTACAGAGTCAACCTCACATTCTACTTCAATCTCATCCACATTTAAGTTATACATGCTTTCAGTCATGTTACTAGAAATGATATCTATGAAGTTAAAAAAATAAAGTTTGTCAAAATAATGAACTGATTTTCTCTTCAAAAGTGGTATATTTAAATATTTAAAAAAATAGAAATATAATTATCAATATTATTTGAATATAAAAATAATGGATTATACAGAAAAAAATATATATATATTATTATTTATAATATAAAACAGTAATCAAAAATAAATTTTCAATGTATATAATGTGATTATATTTATAAAAAATAACCACTAATTATTAAATTGGGACAAATAAAAAAAGCATTAATGCCAATAAATAATAATAATACCATAATTAATTGGCAATGATTGGGACTATGCACAGAGTACTATTATTTTCAACCAATAATATTAAAATTTAATGAAAAATTAATTTAGTAATTATTCAAAAAATAAAAATATTCTAGGACTAAAAGGGTTTCTCTATTATTATCAACTAGATAAAAAAAATAATAAAATTTGATGACTTACACTCAGTGTCTCAGAAAAAACTTAGGCATTTTTATTGCAAATAAAATTTGATATTAAATCTTAAGGTTCAAAGTTAGACTTACTAGAGTGATCAAAAAATAACTACAATATATATATAATTTTATTAAGTATATAACCCGTTATAAATGGACTCCAGTTCAATTCATGGTTGCAGAAAAATATGGCTTTGCGTGCGCAAGGTGGTCCATGCATCAGTCATTTTTCCAATCATCAAAGTTATTGTCTTTGTTTGGAAAGGCCCTCAAGTATTGGCTGGTCTTCTAGAAGAAATAAGGAAAGGGGAAGCAGAAAAGGGAGAAGAAGGCGAAGAAAGAGATGAGAATGAAGAAGAAGAAAAAAATATTTTAAAAGAGGAATAAAAGGAAGGACAACAATAGGATTTTTAAGGGACTTGTAACAGATACTGGTATTATTATGATTTTTGTAAGTACTTTCTTTTTTCTCTATGCTAAAACACAAAAACTAGATAATATTAAAAACTCTCTTAAAGAAAACTGTTAACTTTATAATACTTAAAATTATTAAAGAGGTGGTTACTTCAACAAAATTTATTAGTGTAGTATAATTTTTGTATTTACTATAAAAAAAGTGTAATTTAAGAGTAATTAAGTAAGTGATGGAGATAAAAAGAGTTTAACAAGGCCTTTATATAGGCAAAGAACCCTCTGAAGCGCCTATACCAAATTTATATTGTGAGAATTAAAAAAAGCAGTAATGAAATAAATGTAGCAAAGATGAAAGGGGAAAATATAAAACTGGAGAGAAAAACAACTTTCCCTTTGAGAAATACCAGTTGAGGTTTATTTGCTACAAAAAATTAGAGACTGTTACAATACCCCTTCCAACACACTTCTTGACTGCTTAACAAGTCAAGAAAGTAGCCTAGATAGACCACAGAGAACCAAAGAACCAGAAACCTGAAATTCAGAAAGAACAACACCAGAAAACTAAAAACACTGTGCACTTGTTGCTCAAAGAATAGCAATAATACTTGATTCAGGTTTCAAAGCTACACCAGAGAAATCAGTTGCCAAAGTTGAGTTAAATGAAGAACTAACCTTGCAACAAACACAGCCAATTGTGGCCTAAAAACAGTGAAAACTGAGTGTGAAACAATGATATAGATACAAGATGTTTGTATGATAATTAAAGTTGCCCCAAACTGTCTTATTCAGTATGTACACACAGACCACCACCTAAAAAATCCATGCACAGCAACAAATTTGGCACTTTTGACAGCCAAATTGAATAAAAACCCTCTTGAAACACTCCCCAGCCTTCTATAAACAAGGCGGGCGGCCGGCCTAGAATCAGCCAGACCTCCCTAAAGCCAGAAAACCACCGAAAACCTCCAATAAAGCCCAAAATACTTAGAAAAATTTACCATGACTACTAAAATCTTTTAAACACAAAATTAAGCTATGACAACATTGGGGCATAAAATATAGAGCCAAATTAGCTCTACTTAATGGTACTAAGCACTTAACCCTAAGACATAAAGTTAGCCCGTAAAACACAAAAAAACAAAATTAAACAGCTATCTTTTAGAAATGAATAATGAGGAAATAACCCCTTAAAACTTAGAATATGAAAAATGTCAACAAGACATAAAATATAGAGAAAAATTGGGGCTATCCAATGGAATTGCCCACATACCTATAGATCCAATATTCACTGAATAAAACCAAAATAAAATGTAATTACTTGACCAATGTCAATGAAGACATACAAAAACAGATCCAAACAGACCAACAAAGGCATCTGCCAATGTTGGAAGACCACAACATGTTTTATAATATATTTAAAATAGTAAAAGATTTGTGTGAAACATCAAGAAATATACTATTTTAGAAGTATCATTAATTAAGTTAGTATAAAACATGAATAAATAATTGTCTTAAACTATTTTATTATTGTAATAAATATTTTGAATCAAAAAATGATTAATTTAATGATATTCCCAATTTAAAGAATTTTAATATTTTTATTAAGTAAGTGTTTTAACTTATTTTTTCAGCCTTGGATCCCCCAGGACTGAGTAAATGGAGCATAAAAAGATGTTTAACACATGTATAAGACATGAGGAAAAGTTACAGTAAATGATACCTGAAGTAATTACCTTTATTGCTCCAATATAATTTAATAAAACACTTTAAAGGTCAAAGAAGTACTTTTATTAAGTCTTAAGTACTTAATTAGAAAAATAGTGTAAGCCCAATAAGTGTTAAGGACTTAAGGTTATGGTAATATAAATTTTTAAGTGGTCTTAACTTGTTTATTTTACTTTATTTTGAATTTCTAGCAAAATGCGCTACAAATTCATACTAAAAGCTGGGTATATGCAAATTTTTTTAAAGGTATCAAAAATGCACTTAGATATTTCAATTACCCCCTATCAGGAAAATATATTAGGCTATTCAAAACTCTTAAAATATTAATTTTCAATAATAAGGTTTTCTCACTTAAAATTGGCTCTTTTGTAGTGGTAGTATGCTTCCTGCATAAGTCCCATATGTTAATGTGAATTATTAACATAATTAGTCATTTTGGCCTAAATGCTTACCTTAAGTGTGATTATCACTTATATTATTACTGAATAATTAAGTGGATTTCACTTAATAACTGTATTAATTACATGGTGGCATCATAAAACATTATTTGCACAGACAGTATCAATTACCTCAAGATATGCATGCAGAATGTCTCAATCATGCATCAAATGAATATATACAGCTAAACGATAAAGAGTTCAAGATTTAAACTACCTTTCAAGGCTATGGGAAAACCCCCTGCACTTACCACACATCTTCTGGTCTCTGAATCTGGGTATTGGGTCAATGGTTGGGCATGGGAATGGTATTCTTTGTGTGGGGAATTAGTTATATGGGTTCCATTATTAATTTTTATAGTTATCTTTTAATGAGGATTTTATTTTCTTCTTTTATGGGTTATTTTTAATTATTTCCTTTACTTGTATTCATGCACAATCAGTGCTTTGGGCACCAGGCATTCTTATTTGGGGTTATAATGACATGTACTTGTATCTTCTTTTGTGAGGAGGAAGTTTTCTTGGTAAATGGGCCTGTGAAACTGCTTGAAGTGGACACAATGGGCAGATGAGCACCTTCAAATTGCCGTAATAGTTGGGGATAGCAGTGTAATGGGTCTGGGAATCACGAGAATGTACTCCAGTGATTTTGGGTATATATAGAGGGGGATTTTGGTGGATATTTAGTCATTCAATTTCAATTCTTTTATACAATGCACAACACAATCTTATTATATATAATATAGTTATCTGTTTACAATCATTAGCCTTTTAAATATAATTTCTATTCTATTTTTCTGTCAATTTTAAGTGCCTTTTATATTTATTTTAGTGAGATTATTTGATATACTGGTTACTAATATTTGATTTGATATAATATTTTACTTTAAATTGGATTGGTGGACAACTAATATTCATACTGTGAAATAAATACTTCTAGAAAACAATCTTTATGAGAACTTATTAGTTCTTCAGCCTGAAATATTTAATAATTTTTCTGACACAAATAAGGTTCAAAAAAGCGCCCAATATTTATGGATTATAAGATATGTATAGAATTATTTAATAATTATATATAATTAATTAATTAATAAAGTTATAATTTAAACTTCTTACTATTAAATACATAAAAAAGCGCTCATAATTTATAGAATAAAATGTATTGTTTATTTATTTAATTTTATATACAATTTATGTAGTAATGAGATTCAAATAACTCTTATTTTAATTTATTATCATGAGTTAGTTATGTAATTTTATTTTTCAATATAATCTTAATTTACATGCATAATATAAATACACATTTTCCCTCTTTGAGGTCCAATATATTATTATAAAATTTACTGGACTCCTGGTAAAGCCTGTTTGAAATTTTGAGTAAAGCTAAAGGGTGATACTGGCAATATAGGTTCAGGATCCTGAGAAGGAGGAGGAAGCTCAGGGTAATACTATCTGGAGGAGGAAGCTGTTTTAGCTTTAATATTTAGAAAGAAGGTGGGAATTTTAGATAGCCTCTTTTTAGGGATTTTTGGATCAAAAGGGCCTCTGGTAAAGTATAAAATTTAGTTCTGGAAGGAATAATTGACAGTCACACTTGATTTTCTTAAGCCTTCTAAGATCACAAAAATTTCTTCCAGGGAGACCAGGGTTATAGATCAGATAAGGTACCTGGTATTTGGCACAAAGTTCACATGGAACAGAAATGTCTTTTGATTACATGTTTAAAATGATATTGATAATAAGATGAAGTGAAAAATTTTTAGGAGTGGATTGGAGTATTTTGTTGAATAGGATGCATAAAGTTGAATATGTGGCCAATAAAATATGCAAAATTTAAAGAATAAGGACATTCTTAATTAGAGGTAGGATGTTCAAGCCTAAAAATTAGCACATAATTAAGGTTTATTTAATGAGGATATTGTGAGATTTTATAAATATTTGGGAAAGTCAATCTATTTTTATATAATATTATTTTGGGAGATAGGATGTACAAGTGGTTTATAAGGGGTTAATTTTACAATGCAAGATTTAACAATTAATTAATGGTCAAGAACTTTAAGTGTAGTTCTTAAAGCTTATGGAAATGAAAGAAAGAAGTATTAAGAACCTTTAGAAATTTTTGGGGGTTTTTTACTATTTTCCTTCTATTTTTGATATTTTTATAAAATATTTTGATTATTTTGATTTTTTATAATTTTCTTAAATTTGATAATTTTTAATTAGATGAATAGGGCTTTTTGGACTTTAAAAATTAGTTGGAAGTGTATAGAAGAATTAGCTCTATCATCTGTAATTCTTGTATTGTTTTTATTAGTGTTGTAAGGCTCTAATTAAGTCCAGAAGTCTGTAAAAGCTCTGGAATACTCTTGACAATCTTTGTACAACTTCCCATGCTCTGGGGTAGAGCTCCAGGATGCTCCAAATAAGGAAAGTATGGCACATAATATACTATGCATACAAAGCTTGTATACTTGAAATTAGAGTTTCATCTAAAATATATACAACTTAATTATTAACCATAACAATGAATATTGACAATTAAAAACAAGTATTTACATATCATTTTATGATTTGCAGTACCTTTATAAAATGAAAATTTTACATAATATTTTATAAATCACACTCAACAACACATTAATATATACCTATAGGGTATCATTTTAAAGGTCTCAACTTGAGGGACTTGAATTTAACATCTATTCAATGAAAATAAAAACTTTATAAAAACATACTATTCAATGATTTAAATAACTTTTCTAAGTATAGCTTCACTGTTGTATTTCTTACCCTCATTATAAAGAACACTGAATCTACATCTCTTAACTGTATAAAACAATAGTCATATGGTCTTTTTTTATCAAGTAGAGGTTTAAGCATAATTACTTTTGAAATCTTATTTAACTTAAAGGGACAGTGTTTTCTTAAGTTTATCCAACCCCCTTGAATTCTATTTACATAAAGGCAAGTGTAATAATCTTTCTACACCACCTGGGAAAGATACTGATTGCCAACATAATTTTATCACATAACCACCAATTTCCATTTATATATAAAACTAAGTCAAAATAATTCTATATCTGAAATTTGGAAATAACCTTTCCTAGAATTAATTGAAGCAAGGGATGGGTATCACCTAATTTTTCTAAGTTATCAATTTTTTATGTCAGTTTTGAAAATTTTCCAATACCCTCCCCTACATTTTATTGAAGTTAGGGGTGAAAATCACCAAATCTTAATATGATTCCATATATTACTAAATAAATTAATAAGATAAATCAAATTTACTAGTTTTAAAGTAATTAAAATTCCTTAATCCAGAATGTGGACCAAGTCTAGAAACTAAGTTTGGGACTTTCGACAGGTATAGGCAAGATGAAACCCATGAAACAATTTAATTTTATTATTTTTACCTTTTATACAACAAAAGGTTTCTGGATCATTACTTAGGTTTAGTAAATTTAAATATCAGATTTGTTCATTTTAAATTTATGAAAGAATATAAAATATTTTATGACTTTAAAAATCCCCATACTTTTGTGATCTATCTAAATTTCTATTTAATTTATTACTTTTACCTTCATTTTTCACCTTTTTTATCCTTTGGATTAGCTTTCAACTTATTTGGAAGAAGCAGCCAAAATGATTAAAGTCATGACAAGATTCCAAACCTGGAGGAGCGTTTGTTGTTTGGTGATTATTGTGAGAAGAGTTCCAAACTGATTTTATGATTCTATTTCCTAATCCAAAATCATTTATACACCTATGATCATGGAAATATAAACCATGTCCTTTGATTTTGGCAGGTGAAAAATAGGTTCTTCAGTAATAGGATTAATATAAGAGAAGATCCTTTTTTTCAATTCTTTTATTTTGATAAGATCAATCATCATTTTTTATGTTTGAAGGTTTTGAAGAAGATTGATTTGAAGTAGAAATTAAAGAAGATGATAAAGAAGATAATGATGAAGATAGATGTGTAAGGCTTGAATCAGAAGAGACAGATTGTTTTTTTCTAAAATTTCTTTTGAAAATGTTTCAGAAATTTTTTTTGAAAATTTTTCTAAATTTTATTTTGATGATTGAAATTAAGTTAGAATTGAAGAAGATGATAAAGAAGATAAACATGAAGATAGAGGTATAATGCTTGAATCAGAAGACACAGATTTTTTTTCTGAAATTTCTTTTGAAGATTGAAATGAAGTAGAAATTGAAGAAGATGATAAAGATGATAAAAATGAAGATAGAGATGTAAGGCTTGAATCAGAAGAAACAGCCTTTTTTTTTCTCTGAAAAAAAATTTTACTGGTCAAAAAAATGACAATTTGGTTTTTAAAAAAATAAATAAAAAACTTACACAATTTATATTAAAAGGCCTTAAATATTTTCTGTAAATAATTAAGAAGAATAATTATAACTTTACTTCAATTAAAGGGGTTTTTTTGGTTAATTCTGCACAAAAAGCAAAAAAAGAAAAAAATTTAAATGGTAAAAAAATTTTTCTGTCAATTTTTTAATTACTCCCTCATTAGTCCCTGAAAATCTGTCCTATTAATGTTTTGAATACTCCTCATTAGTCCCCTCTCTTTCCTTGTAAAAAATCTTTAAAGCCCACTCCAAACTCCCTCCAAACCCCCCAAATCCTCACCAAAACACCCCAAACACTCATTAAACCACCCCCAAATACCCCCAAAACCTCTTTAAAACCCCTCCTCAGACCCCTTCAATACCCCTTATCCTCCCCTAGACCTACTTGAACCTCCCCCCCAGTTCCCATTATCTCTCCCACTAATCCTCCCCCATTACCCCCCCAGCTGTTCCTTTGTTAAAAAACAATTGATAAAGATCATTCATTAACTAGTGATTGATTAATAAATATCAATCATAAACTAATTGAATTGCTAATTATCTAATTGGTTAATAAACAATTGTTATCAATTTTTTTAACAAAAAAATAGGAGGGTGGGTAAGGGGGTATTTGGAGGGGCATAAGAGGGGAACTAATGGGGGTATTTAAGTAGGTTGTTGGGGGGATTTGAGGGGGTCATATATGGGGAAAAAAGTGGGCGTAGGGGGGTTGAGAGGTATTTGAGTGGTTTATATGGGGGTTTGAGGGGGGGTTGGAGGCAGCCAAGGAGAAAAGAAAGGGGGGCTTGGAGGAAGACAAAGAGAAGGGAAAGGGGGAGAAAGGTGGGATAATGACCAGGCCATGGAGGGATAAAGAGGGGATGCTGGAGAGTAAAAAAAAGAATTAAAGAGGGAGAGAAATAAAAAAATAAGAGTCAATTTAACCTTGAAAAACAGAAAAGAACCACTTATAAAAAAATCAGAAAACAGAAAACAGAAAAAAAAATATAAATAATTTTAATTAGCAAACAAAAAATAAAAAAATCAATAAAATGACTTACCCGGAGAGATGAGATGAGAATTAAATGAAACTTAATTGTATGAGGGATGTTTGAGGAGAAAAATAAATTGATATAAGGGATGAATAGAAAAATGAATGACTGAAAAATTATTTGATAGCTAAAAATATTTGATTTCATGTTAAGGTGGTGATTTGAGAGTGAGGAAGGCATAACTCTTATATTATATAAAAATTTAAATGATGAACCATGTTTCAAGTTATAAAGTGTTATTCTGCGGAGTTTTGTGTATGAATGGGATGATTCTGACAACTCAGTGAAATGGGATGTCATGGTGAAATAAGCACTTTTGGTTAAGAAAGTGCGGATTTGAGTGAAATAAGTGACTTATTTCATTTTGAAATCCACCAGTGTTGGGGCTAGTGCAGATTTCTAATTTCAAATTTTCCAGAACTGACACCCCTATTATGTATCATTGATTTGAAAAATTATTATATCCTTAAAATAAGAGAAGCGAAAAATTCTAAAAAGCCTACATAATAAGTCTCCTATATTTTGAAGCTTAACATTGAAATTTAGTCTAAAAGAATATCTTTCAATTTTGTTTAATGATCTAAATATTAAAAATCATTCAAATTTTACTTTTTTCAAGCACAAAATATCATGCAATCCTCTATTGAGACATTCATTATACTTTCACAGAATATCCATTGAGTATTGGAACACAGTTCAGGATAACTTCAAGCAGGTTTCAGTCTCATTTGAGTATTATTTCAGTCTGAGTTCAGTCTGAGTTAATTCTGAGTTTCATCTGACTTCAAGTTGAGGACTTGCTAGCAAGTCTCCCCCCAACTACTGCAAGGTGATCTCTGCTATAACAATATTTATTGGTTTATTTCTTTAATATCTGTTTTAAAAATTATCTTTGAATCTTACATTCTAGGTAGATATTAAAAATTTCAATTAATTAAGACTCATTATCAACTTTTAGCTAGATAATTGAAAAATAAGTGGAAAATTTATAACAAAAAACATATTTTTATCTCTAAAAATGTAAAGAAGAATTTAAATGGTATGATTGTTAAAATTTCACAAGAAGAAATTTGTATAATTAAAATAATATTTTGACCCTAATTATTTAAGTTTCTAAAAAGGTAAAACTTTAATTATTAAAAATGAATGCCTAATACCTCATGGATTCAAATATTAAATTGAATATTATGGTATAATAATGAAACCTGTGCTCAAATAATGTTGAATTTAGTTTTCAAGCTCTTCTCAGCCTGGGGCTAAGAAGGGTCAAATCTGGCTGCAATCTGTGACCATATTTTTTTCAAATATTTTTAATCAGATTTAACAACAGTTTACCAACCTAATAAGAACTATTTCCAAACTATATCCTAACCATTTCAAAGGGGGATAATGGATAGAAGTTCATCTTCAAATTTCCCATGGTAATATAAAGTAAAAGATGGTAAAAAATTGAAAATGATGTTTGTAAAAGAAAATTAGGTTTCTACTTAACTATTTACCAAAACAGAATATAAAAACCCAATGAATCAACTCTTTGAACCCTGTAAAACTTTAATATCTTAAGTGGGATACTGATTTTGTATAAAACAGGAAAAATGTAACTATAGTATTCTCAAAACAAATTAAACTAAATATTTATTTTATTAAAACCCAATTTTTTGTGAAACATAAGAATTATACCATATGTGACATACAAATTTCTATATACTTAGTTAATACAGTTGAAAACAATATTTATTAAGTATGTTAAACTAATTGCACTAGTATAATAGCTATTGAAATTAAACAAATTAGTATTTCAATGAAATCACTAATTTATTACAATAAAACATTTACATTTTAAATAAAGTGTTTACTTGTTTAATTTATTGATTAACCCAGAAATGAGTTAAAAAGAATTCTCAATAATTATTGATTTTAAGGTATTATTTTTATGATTTAATATATATAGTTAAATAATTAATTAATTACATTATATCTTGATTTAATTACTTATATTTATACTGTGAACTTGTTAATAATTAATTATTAATTTATAGCCATTAAGTACATAAATATATGCCAATATAATAATAGAATATAATATTTTTATGTTTATTTAAATTTATATACAAATTATATAATAATAAAATTAATATAAAATTTTATTTTAAATAAAAAATATTGTTATATAAATTTATTTTAATATAGTATTTAATGTGTATATACACTTTAAATACATTTCGTCTCTTATTTTAGTTCAATTAATTTAACATAAGATTCTAATAGACTCTTTGTATAGCCTGGCAGACACTCCCTCACTCTAAAAAATAATAAAAAAATGCTAAGATTTTTTCTTTTTATACTTTTTCAAAAGAGTAGAGAGGTTAGAAACTTCTTTTTCAGGTATCCATGTATCATTCTAAGATTATTTATTTTTATATCTCAATAAATATTCAGTACTTTTTTCAGAAGTGATAATTATATCTTTGAGAATTTCATCAATTTCTACAGTTTCAGTGACTTTCTGACAGTTTTTCTTAGGTTTTATTTTTCTTTTAGGAAGTACTTCACTGTTGGAAGTAAGAGTTTTAAGTAGCGAAATGGGGAAAACAGAATTTTTTCGATCATATGGAGAATACAATACTACTTCTACTGCATTATCACCAACCATTCTTTTAACAACAAATGGTCCTACAAAAGGATTCTTTAGTTTTTTATTTCTTTGTACATTGAAGTGGACTGTAGATATCAGCACTTCAACACCCTTTTTAAATGTGTATTCTTTATGTTATTTATCCCATTTTTTTCTCATATTCAAATACCTTATCAATACAGCTTTGAGCATGATTTTGCATAGTTGTTGCATTCTTATAAAAGACTTTAAGCCAGGATTGAGCTCAAACATTGATAATTAATTATTTAGAATTTGGGTATGATTATTTGGGTCATAACCTAACCAGAGCTCAAAAGGCATTTTCTCAGTGACAGAGTGAAAAGTATTATTATAAGAAAATTCAAGACCTGGTAATAGAAAAACACATTCATGAGTAAATATTTCATTGTCTTTATATTCTAATCTAAAGGCTCAATAAATTCTAATCATATCTTCCAAAGTTTGAATCATTCTTTCAGCAAAACCATCAGTTTGCGTATTGTGTGAAGTAGATAGTTTCAACTCACAACCACATATATCCATTAAAGACATCCAAAATTCAGATTTAAATTTTGAGTCTCTGTCAGTGATAATGGCTTTTGAAAATACAATAATCTTAAAGATGTATTAGAGCCACAAAAAAACTCAATCTTTGGCAGAAACATCATTATTTTTGAGAATAAGATTGCACATTTTGGTGAATGTAAACACTGTTACCCAACAAGAGTTATAATGGCCTTTTCCTGCTGCAAGAAGACAATTGAAAGAGTCCATATTAATGATTTTCTAT
Organism: Hemileia vastatrix; assembly: GCA_030280995.1. Classification (NCBI taxonomy): domain Eukaryota; kingdom Fungi; phylum Basidiomycota; class Pucciniomycetes; order Pucciniales; family Zaghouaniaceae; genus Hemileia; species Hemileia vastatrix. Next base: position 20,893,471 of record JASXTE010000007.1, on the reverse strand, counting down.
AGAGCATCAGGTTTTTCAATATTTTTTAATAATCCAGCCCTTTTACCTGTTCATTTTTTAGATTTTTTGAAAGAATCACAAGATTCAACATAAGATTTTGTGTCTTCAGACATATTAGCCCACCATGCATTATTTTTTATTCTGACCATGGTTTTTTCTAGATCGAAATGACTTCCTAATATATGATAATGAAAATGTATAATGATTTTTTCTTTCATGGAAGGAGGAATTACAATGTAATTAGTAAGCTTTATCCTGTAATAAATATAACCATCATCAATTGTAAACTTTCTTTTATTCAAATCATATTGGTACTCTAAAGGGAGAGTTTTTATGGATCCTTGAATTTAAGCACTCTTTGAATCATTTAATATTGTAACCAATTTATTTAAATCAGAATCTTTTTCATATGAATCCAGAATTATATGCAAAAACTCCTCTTCCATATTAACAATATATATACCATGTATATGAATTGTATCATCTTCAGGTAAATAAGCTGGATTGGACTCATCATTTGGAAAAGGTGATCTAGACAGCATATCCACATTGGAATGAGAATTTCTAGCCTTGTGAATAATTGTCATGCTACCTCTGTATTCTTAGACAGCTAGTTTCCACATAAACATATGTCTGTTTGACGTTTTTAGGTTTAATATGGATTTAACTGTACTAAAATCAGTAACCAACTCAAACTTTTGGTCATCTAAGTAATAATGAAGTTTCTCCAAAGCCCATACAGCTTCTAAACACTCTTATTGAGTGGAACCCTATTTCAATTTACTATTTATTAAAGTCCTTGAAATATAAAATATTACCACCTCTCAATTTTTATGATTAATAATTTTTTTTTGGAGAAGAGAAGCTCCTAGTCCAAAAAAACTTGAATCTGTGTAGAGTACAAAAGGCTTATTAAAATTTGGGAGAATCTGGATTGGGGAAGACATTAAACATTTTTCAAATGTATTAAAGGCTTTCTGTGATTCATCACTCCAGATAAAAACAACATTTTTTCTGGTTAATTTAGTAAGATTTAAGGCTATGACTTTAAAATTCTTTATATATTGTCCATAATAGTGACACCTTTCAAAAAAACTTTTGATTTCCCTCACAGAAGTTGGTTCTTTCACATTTTAAATTTCAAAAAATTTGTTTTGATTTACACAGATTGTTAAACCTGACGCAACATGACCCAGGACTTTCAAGGATTGAAAACCAAATTTATACTTTTTCAAGGATAAGGTCAGGTTAATATCATCCATCTTCTAAAAGACTCTATTTATGTCATTTATGTTCTCATCAAAGGTTTAGACAAAACTATGATGTCATCAATATAGACCATTAAGCATTCTCCAATTATTTCTTGATAAAAAGTATTATATATTATCTTTTGAAAAACTGAAGGGTAATTCTAAGGGCTAAAGGAAATTCTAAGATAATTATATATTTGCATGTGTGTAGAAATATGCAAGAAATATTGAGAGTTGTTTTTAACAGGGATTTGATGATAACCCTTATTACCATCTAGAAAACAAATAAGCTTTTCACCTTGTAAGGTAGAATTTATTGAGTTTGTTCTGTGTAAAAGATATATATCATCTACTGTGTAAGTATTCAATGCTCTATAATCCCCAGATAATCTAGCTTTATCTTTTTCATAAGAGATTAATACAGGGAGATGACACAATGTTTTGGGGTAACATTAACCTTCTCAATTATATTCATTTTCAAGAGGGTAGTTATATTATCCTCATTATCTTTTCTCTTTGTGGGAGAAGCAGGATATGGTTTTTTCTTAAGAATAGGAGGAATATCACTCAATTTACAGGATAAGGAAACTTTCATTTCTTCCTTAACAACTCCTAATTCAAAAGTTCCATCAGAAAATCCATATTAAAAGATGTAATTAAGGAAATTATAGATTCTTTTTCTTCACTAGTTAACTGATCACCAAATTAAGAAATATTTAATTCAGAAAATAAATTATCTATTTCTTCTGTTTATCTACCCTTAAATTGAATCAATCCATTAAAAGATTCTAATAGGTGTTCAGAAGGTTTTTTAGAGGAAAAAAAGTTTAAATTTACTTTTCCCATTCATGGCCAATGTGAAGCAATTGTTTGCTGCATCTAATTTGATACCAAGCATGGTTTATTCCATTTCCCATAATATACTAATTGCTCAAGTTATCATGTTTCATCACCAAAAATTCACAAACTTCTCTGAAAAATACCTAATTATATTTAAAGAATACATTGGTTTTGTACTTTCCAATGGGACATAGAACAGAACTATAACCTCTCCAATTTTCAGATGTCATAGGCAATAATTTACTATGATAATCTTAATCTACTGAAGCTAGTGCTTTTTCAGACACTGCACTTCCTCCAGAACTATAGTCAAGAAAAACCTCAACATTTTTACCATTTATGATAACTGGTGCTCACAAAGGGGATATTAACATGGAACTGTCAGTAATATCTTTTATGATCTCAGAATTTTCCACTGAATATAAATCTAAGTTAAAAAATTCAGATAAATTATCTAAACATTGGAAATCTTGTTCCAAAATAAGAACTTTTTTTAATGAGTTAATTTCATAATAGATATTACTTTCACATTCACTAGAGGAATTATTAAGGTCAACTGCAGTATTTTCGGTTTCTTCAGTTTGTTCAAAAAGATGAATTTTCTTCTCAGAAAAATGTCCTTTCTGCAATGATTTGATACATTTAAAACAAGTATTTGTTGAATATTTCTTTGTTCCAACTGGGGAAGATGGTTTACCAGGTTTTTCTGGGAGTTTTGATTAATGTTTTTGTTGAACATGGTAAGATTTTGATGAATAATTTCTTGGGTCATATCTATGGTTTAGTAATAATTCATTACAGATATTAATGAAAGAAAAATGTTTTCTTAAATGCTCAGATCTAGCTAAAATAAAATCTCTGAGAGAATTTGGTAATTAATAGAGAAATTTGTCTCTCCAAATATCATAATCCATTTTTGGATCTGTAGCTCTAAGAATTTCGGTTATTTTTGTAAGGAAAACAATAGATTTTTCAGCAAAGGAGGATGCATATTTAGAATTCTCATATAAATTATTTTGTGCCAATATAAATTTTGAACCACTATACTGATTCTCAATAAATTTCTTCCACTCATTCCATGTATAGTTATTGTTATCCAATTACTCAGATTCATACCAAATCAGGGCTACCTTTGAAAATAAAGAAATTGAGTTATAAATAATTTCTTCATGTGTTAATTTAAAAGAACTCTTTAAATTATAAATTCTTTGAATAAAATTTTGACATCCAGATAAAGAATCACCATCAAATTTAGTTTATTGATCAAGTTTAGGCCGATTCTTATTGCTACTAGGCTGGTCAACTTTAATGTTGGGTTTATTCATTGTAATATATTCCTGAAGATTGGGAAGGTGTTCAGAAATTATATTTTTTAAAAAGGCATCTGATTCATTGTGAGTATTAAATTTATTTTTCAGGCACAAAAGATTTTATAGACTCATTTTCAGAAATCTTAATGGCCACACTATAATGAAAATAAGAGCTTCTTTGTTCAGGCTGTTTACATTTATTTCTAGTAGAATTTTGAGTAGCCTTTTTACCACATCATAATTTTCGTTAGAAATAACTGGTAATGTAGAGAATTTTTCCTCAATATTAGATAAACTTCATCTTAACTTAGGAATATAAGAAACTTTATCATTAAGTTTTGCAAGAGATAGAACATTTCTTTCTTCCTCCACTGAGAATTTATTGCTCAAATCTTGGAAATCAATTTTCAAATTTTTCAATTCACCATGTAAGATCTTATTATCATTTTAAATGAATTTTTTTATCTATATGGGGTTTTAGTTCACTAATAACTTTATGCAGATGTTGATTTTTATCTGAAAGTTATCTGTGATCATTTTTTATAATTTTCTGTTGAGAAAGTACGAGATTCAAGGTGTCTTTTAATTTGAAATAACTGTATCTTGTACAGAAGAGCTCACTTTACAATGTAAATGAATATTATTTAATCTTTTATTTTCATGCTTTAGTAAATCACTCAAAACTTTATCTTTTATAAAGTTGAAGTCAGGAGAATCTTTTAAAATTTCTTCAAAAGTTTTCTCAAGCAAGACATAAACCTCAGGGAGAAAAGAATTTTTTCTAATTGCAATATCAGAATTTACTAAAAATGTTGAAGTTAGATGTAAAGGCTCAGAAAATGACAACTTACTGATTAAATCATTAGGACTACTCATAACATGAATTTTTTAAGAGCTTTAAAAGTTCTGTCACTGCTCTCAACAATATTACCTAAAGAGGACTTAGTATTGTACATATCAACATGCTTATCAAAAGGTCATCTGCCATGGAAGAGGAGAAAGCTCTCCTGTGCCTGAGCCTTCTTTTTTCTGCTTCCCTGGTAAGGATGGGCAGGTTGAGGATGGTAAGTGGGTGTCCTGGATAGGCCAGGTTGATGAGCTAAAGGAGGCTGCACATTCTGCTGTTAATGATCCATGAGATAGTCCTATTTCCATTGCTCTACCTCCATGGTCTTTGAAATTTATTGAGGATGATTAAGATTTGGCTGCATGGGTTAATGTTGACCTTGGCTGTGTTTTAACAGCTCTTGAATCAGGTTGCATAGAGTATCCACTCTGGCTTTGTATCTCATATTTTCTGCTTTTGTTTCATTTATATGACTTGACAGGTTGTTGACCTGCTATGTTAGAAGGATCTTTTTTATTTTTACATTTTTTAAGTAATTTTCCAGACTTAGTAGAGGCTTTACTTCTCTCTGAATTGTTGAGGGAGGAAGGTTAATCACTTCTTCTGATATTTCTATGTCCTGAAAAATTTGATGGTTTTCTGTCAGCTGATGAATTTTTGTAAGTTAATTTTGAAGAACCTACAGATTTAACATCAACATCTACCTCTATTTCATCTACATGAAGGCTATCCATAATATTAGACATAAAATCTGTATACCAACAAACAAAAAATCAATGTCAATAAACAATGATTTTTCTAAAAATTGTGAGATAAATTAAAAATTATCAATTAACATTTTAAGTAAAAAATATGAGTAAAAAATATATATATTTATTATGACTATAAATTATATTACAAAAAAATAACCAAAACAAAATTTTCCTCTTAATTTATTTAATGTGATTATATTTAATAAAAAAAACCACCAAAATTAATTTGGGAAAGAATACAAAGTAATAATGTCAACAAAAATAATAGTAATACCAAAAATTGGTAATAAATGGGACTCAATACTTGGTGTTATTATTTTCAACCAATATTATCAATTATTAGTGACAATTAATTTAATAATTAATTAAAAATAGTGATCTTCTAGGACTAAGAGGGTTACTCTATAATTGTCAACTAGGAAAATTTTTTGAAAAAATTGATTACTTATATGTAGCGACTCAGAAAAATAGCCAATGACACTGTTATTGCAATAAAAGCTCAAAGTTAAAAATCTCAGATGCAAAGGTTAACTTGTTAAATTGATTGAAAAGTCACACTAAAGTACCCAAAAGACAAAGTGGTGTTGCATCATACTGTTTCAATGGCAGGCCATTACACATGTCTTCCATACATATGCCACTCTTTTGCAACATTCTTGTGCTGAGATATTTTAAACTACACAAAATTCACATGTGGAAGCTGACAGGCAGCAGATTTTTTTTGAATCACATCAAATTTCAGTCTGATTTTTGACTTCACATTTTATCACTTCAAATCATATACTTAAAAATGGATCTCTGTCAATGCTCAAGTTTAATCCTTCAAGTTTATATTAATTCAGATGGTCAAAAACATTGTGGAAAATATTTTTCTTCCTGTACTCAATATAGGCATCAATTTGATGATGTGATTAAAGGTTTTCAAACTTAAAAAAATTCATCTTATGAGGAATCCCCTCAAAGAGCAACTCCTTTTATTAGTGAAAACTCAGAATACAAAAATATTTTATAGATAAAGGTGGCTGTATATCAATTTGTAAGTCCAATGTCTTTTGTATGAGACTTCTCAGGAACTTTTCTTCATTTGTTTAAACTCTTATGAAACAGTACTGATAATTAATATAAACACAGGTCTCTATGTTTTTTGTAATGTCAGCTGAGAAAATTGTATCAGTGCAACTAAAATGATCATCAATGCTATCAATTATTGGCAAGAAGCTTCAGTTGATATCTCAAAACTTAATAAAATTGTGCTCAATCCTTGTAAAAATTTGAAGAAAGGCAAATTGATAGTTTACTTCATCAATATTTTTTACTGTCCAAATTATTTTTGTCTTTGCTCACAGGGTCCTGAATCTTACTGTTTCTGTAATTACAAAAAGTTTCCTAGCTCCCCCCCATGTAATGTACCACTTAATTGCATGAAGAAGACATTTCAAGGAGTTAAGGATGCTGTTAAATCAAGCAGACACTGTAAAACCTCACCACCTCAAGCCCTTGAATATGGTTTTCATAATTAGATTTTTTTTTCCAAAAATTTTTACCAGGATTCAATGGCTTCTTAAAAAGCCTGATACTGAAAAATATATTGAATATTGGTTAAAATAATTTAAGGACAATGGTGGCCATTTTTATGATGTGCAGCATGGTTCTTCTTTCATGAAGTTGAAATGGAATGATTAACCTGACTTGCTAAATTCAGCACTCTCATTATTCATTGACTGTTTCAACCCCTGAGGAAATAAAATGGCTGGAAAAATATAATCACTAGGTGTAATTACCTTCAGCTGAATTAACCTTCCTTCTCAAATTTTAAATAAAATTTCTCTCCTTTGTCTTGCTGGAATTATACCTGGACCCAATTCTCCCAATCCACAAACCATCAATAATATACTTAAACCTTTTTTTGACAAAATAATGAGCCTTGAAACTGAAATCTTACTTTCCACATTTAAAAAACCTAATGTGCATATGGTGCAAGTGAAAATTCTGTGCTTACTTGGGTATATTCCTGTGGCAAAAAAGGCAGCTGGTCTAGCAAGTCACTGAGGATAACAATTTTGAACCTGGTGCATAGTTAAATCAGCTGATATTTCAAATTTAGATTTTGTGACATTGAGGAAAAAGAAAGAGGCTATAAAGAGCTTGAAAAAAGATATGGATGCAAAATGGTATTTGGCTAGAGATGAGATAATCAAAGAAACTTGTATGAAACGGTCTGAGATCAATTAGCTGAGTTACTGGGACCCAACTCAACATTTTGTACTAAGTGTAATGCATAATTGGCTTGAAGGGATTCTCAATTGTTGTTTCCAATTTATATTGATATTCAAGAGTCTATCACATTTTGTAGGCTGTAAAAGAAACATGAAGCAAGGTTGAGGTTGAGCTAAGAAATGTGCACGAATTGCTAGTAATCAAAATTTAACTGTAATTTATTCAGATTTGAATTAATCTGATGAGGAAAATGTAAATAATTATGATGACTATGAGGATTTTGACTTAAAGCTGAAGAATGGAAAGAATGGAAAGTTTTTCTCTCAAGGTGACATAGAGAAAATTTTTTTTGATAATGAAAGATGTGGCTCTACCAGGAGGATTATCTTAACTCCCTCCAAATCTTATGGAAGAGTGACATGGAAAAATAAGTTCATCTTATTGGTACACCCTCTTTGAATATGTTATACCCCTTGTTCTCTTTGAGATTTTTGTGTAAAATGTGTAAAATAAGCCAGTAGAGTCAAATAGGTGGAAATTTTTGCTAAATAATGGCAATTTGGTAATTTGTACACATATCTTGTGCTCAAGACACTTTGAAGAAGATGAAACAAGACCCTTCTTCAAACATTACAACAATTGGAAGTTTCTTGGGTGCTACCTTGACAATTGATTGAATGTGATTTTCGGCAGCCAATGATTCCTGCGGCAAGTGTTTGGATCTTGTTCATGTGCTTAAATCATTTGAATATCTAAATGTCAGAAAAAGTTTCTGGAATTTTTTGAACAGTGATTGAGTGTCTTGTTAATATGGTACCCTTTCTTATTGTCAAATTTTTCATCACTGTGAGCTCCAAATTCTGCCAAACTTTTTATGTATTGCTTAGGAAATTATTTTGTCTGTGAAAATTCAAGACGGGAATCTCTCAAAAAAAATCTTAATATTGGAAATTAATTTTAATTATCACAATTGAAGAAACTTAGTCTTTCCCTATTTTTTTGGGTTCATTCTTTCTCTGAATCCTTCTTTTTTCCCCTTCTCTTTGAACATTTTCTTGTACTTTTTGGGCATCAGGAGGTGAAAAAAATAGTCATATGCCTATATCAATAATGGCATATAGTTCAAATACTTTTCATTGATGTTCAAATAAGAATAAGCATTTGACACAGAAATTTCTTGAAATGTTTTTAGGGCAGAAATACAACAGACAGAGCTGTATAAAGAATATTGGTCTTCATCAAGAGTAGGACATCAAGTAAAAATCCCAAGACGTGTCAAAGGGCCTTTAGCATACAGAATAAAGTTTTCTTGAAGAAAAACTAATTGTTGACCAATTTTAATGCTACTGGTTCTACAAGAGATAAGTGTTTGAAATTCATTTAGTGAAATTACTTAAGGCGAAAAGATACTTGTAACTGCTGATTCTACTTGATTGAAATTGTTTAAATTTTTATAGAATTTGTGTAGGTCACTTAATACAGGGGGAGAAGGAACAGAATCTTGCTTCAAGAGCCCGCATATAAACTTAACATGAACAAAAATTTCATTCTGAAGGCAAAAACTAATTAGGTACTTGTAAAAATAAGATATATAAAAAACTCACTTTTGTTGATAAAAAATCTTGAGGAAAATCATTATTTATCATCGTCTGCTGTGGTTGTCTTCTATGAAATGGAATATCTGGGACAGTGATTGGTTTTTTAGTCTTCTGGGCTGGCTTAGAGGGAGAAATTTTAAGCAAGTTTTTGGTAAAAGGTGGTGCAGATAAAGCTCAAGAATTCCTATTTGTGTTTGGAAAATCTGAAATTTTAGGATCCACTGGTGCATTTTTTTTTTGGATCTTGATGTTCTTGTTTTTTTCTAAAAAGTTCAAATTTTTTCATTTTTTCTTTTGTATCCCATGTCTTAATTGAACATAATTCTTCTTCCAATTCCAAGATAACTCCTTCATATTTAGATGCCTGCGTTTCAGTCAAAATAATTATCATCTGCTCATACTTGGATCCCTGCTCATCAAATGCCAAAAAAACATATTCATTGATTTCTTTGGCTAGATTTGCACCTTGATTTTGAGCAGATTGGCTGGAGAACATTTGCTTTGAAAAAGGTGAAGTATTGTTTTCTTCCATTTTTCTAACATTAATATTAAATATAAAAATAAAAAAAATTAATTTAAATTAGCAGAATAAAAATAAACAGAAAAGGGAAAAAGAATATAGATAAAATGAAATAGCAAGCCAAATATATACATGTAATTTATTTTTAACACATCTCAAATTTTATTCTTTGGGAATATTTTATAAATATTAAGCAAGAACATAATAAATCAATTAAAGAGAAAACAAGAAAAATCTGTATAATTAAATCATAGTAAGGGAAAAAAGACACAGATAAGAAATTGAATAAGAAAAAATATAAAAAGAAATTTTCAAACACACCTCAAAGAGTATTCCAACGAGATATTTTCCAAGCTAGTGACAGATGATATTAGATTTTTTAAAAATGTTGAAGAGCAGGAGAACATAGTTAATTAACGCTTGAATTTTAATGTGAAGCAGATGCTAAATATATTTTGGGAATGAATGAAAAAATATTTCAGTAAAAATTTGTTAGAGAAATCTTTTAGGTTATACATTGTGGTCTTCCAAAATTGGCAGAGGCCTTTGTTGATCTATTTGGTGTTGTTTTGATATGTCTTAAATGAAATTGTTTAATAATTGGGGGTTTTTCTGGATTTATTCAGCAAATATTGGGACTACAGGGACCTGAGTACTACCATTAGATAGCCCCAGGTTTTCTCTATATTTTATGTCTTGATGACATTTTTCATATTTTAAGTATTAAGGGATCATTTCCTCATTTTTTATTTAAAAAGATAGCTGTTTAATTTTGTTTTTTGTGTTTAACGCACTAACCTTAATTCTTAGTTTTAAGTTCTTAGTACCATTAGAATGAGCTCATTTTTCTCTACATTATATGTCACAATGTTGTTATAGTCTAATTATGTGTTTTGAAGGTTTTAGTAGCCATAGTAGATGTTTCTAAGTACTTTGAGCTTTTTTGGAGGTTTTTGGAGGTTTTCAGACTTCAGGAAGGTCTTACCGCTTCTAGGAAGGCCACCCGCCACAGTGCTAGAAGGCTGGGAAGCATCTCTAAAGGGGTTTTATGCAATTTGGCGCTCAAGAACACCAAATTCCTTGGTGTGCATGGGCTTTTAGATAGTGGTCTGTGTGTACATAGTGAAAGGGACAGTTTGGGGCAACTTGAATTATCATACAACCATCTGGAGGTGATATCATTGTTCTCATTCAGTTTTCACTGTTTTTTGGCCACAATTGGCTGTGTTTTTTGCAAGGTTAGTTCTTCATTTAACTCAACTTTGGCAACTGGGTTCTCTGGTGTAGCTTTTCAACCTGTATCAAGTATTACTTCTGTTTCCTGTGCAACAAGTGCACAGTGTTTGTTTTTCTGGTGTGGATCTTTCTGCATTTCTGGTTTCTGTTTCTTTGGTTCTCAGTGGTCTGCTATTGGCTACTGTATTGACTTGTAAGGCAGTCAAGAAGTGTTTTGGAAGGGGTATAGAAACAGTCTCTAATTTTCTGTAGAAAATAAATCTCAAATGGTATTTCTCAAAGGGACAGGGGTTTTTCTATCCAGTTTTACTCCAACTCCCTTGGTCATGGCCAATAGCTAGTACTATAGGATTTTTTACATTTCTGGCGCCCAATGTGGGGTGAGAATTTGTTAGCTTTTGGATTTTCTGTTACTTTTGGACTCTCTTTTGTGTTTGGAAATTTGTTTTCTGGAATTCATTGGACCATGGCTTCTGGACCCTCTTTCTCTAGTGGTGGAAGTGGCACTGTTGGTGCTTCTGAGGATGTCAATCCTCCAGTTTCTGTTGGGCCTTCTGTCAGGATCAAGTCCTGGAAGGGGCCTATGTTTATGGGGGGGATGTGAAGTTGTTTCTAGAGCTTTTTGAGGCTGCTGAGAATGTAGATGGGGCTTCTCACTTGGTTATGGTGAAGAAAGTCATCTTTTACATTGGTTACAGGGCTTTGGTGAAGGAAGTTACTGCAATGTAGGGCTATAGAAGGAAGGATCGGAAGAAGTTGTGTCTGCATATGAGAGACAGGTGGGGATCAAGGTACTCTATAGGGGATCTCTATATGACTTCTAGTGAATGAAATTCTTATAGAGGTGTGGATAATCTCCACACTTATAGGAAGTTTCTGGCTCAGTTGGAGCCATGGTGAAATATTTGGTGGATATTCAGGAGTTGGAAAGTGCTAACTCTACAAGGGATATTTTCTGGTCTGCTCTAGCTAGGAATGTCAGGATTGATGTTTTGAAGGAGTTGGCTATTAAGAAAAATATAAAGGTTTTTCCTAATTACAATCAGAAATTTCCTTCTCTTTCTGTGGTGAAGGAGTTTGTAGAGGGACATCTGAAACTGTTGGAAGTGGATTCTTTCCAGGAATCTAGCACTGAATATGTTAGCAAGGTCAGTAAAGCATTGGCTGAGGATGTGGAGGAGTCCACAAAGAAGGAAGTTGTGAAAAAGGGAAAGGCCCCTTAGAAGCCTAAGGAGGTGGACCTGTGGTTGAGAAGTTGACTGATTTAACCAAACAGCTGCATATTTTTTGTTCAGGATGCTCAGAAGGCCAATAAGGCTCCTTCTCAGCCTAGAGATTTTTATAGGAGGTTTGGTAGGAGTGATCCTTGGGTTTTCTCTTATTGCAGCGGGGAGGGCCACAAGTCCAATGATTTTTGGGCACTGAATAGGGATGTGTCTGAAGGGAAGGTGGAATTAGATGGGAAAGTTTTTAAGCTCCCAGATGGTAATTTTGTGAAGCCTTATGATGGTCAGGCTCCAGTGGATTTGGTGAGGTGGAGACATATTGTAAACTTAAGAAGCCCAAGATTTGATGATTTGCCTAATGAGGCTTCTTCTTCTGGTAAAGGCAGAGATGAAGGCAAGGGCAAGGGAAAGTAGGCTAATAGAGTCTGATTTACATCTCCCTTTGGTGGTTTGGAGTTTTATTCTTTTAGTGGAAAGTCAAGTGGAGAATGCTTGGCTGGTGTTTATGATGTGGAAGTAGGAAATGTGGGAAGGCCTTAGAGCAGTGCTCAGGCTCAACCAAAACCTAAGGCTTCAAAGGTGCATCCTAAGATGAGTGCAGCTAGGAAGAAGTACAGAATAGAGGAGCTGTATAAAATGCAGAAGAGTATGGCAGATATGGGCCACCCTAGTTTTGGAGAATTGGACATGAATGTAGAGGCAATGCCTATGGATGTTGATTCTGGATCTGAGAAGGATGTCCCTTTGGCTTCATTTCCAAAGCCTGCTGGAGTTAGAGGATAGGGTGAGGGATCTGGTTTGATTCCTGTTTATGGTAAATCAGTTGGTGGTTTTGGTCCTCAAGAATATTCTAGGACCAAGGTAGTCAAGCAAAGAGCTCACTTTGAGAGGCCAGAGGTATCAGTCAAAGTTAATTTTATGGACTCTGTCCTAGAAAGGATGATTCAAGGTCAGGTTTCCCTTACTTATGGGGAGTTGTATGCTATCAGTTCTGGGTTGGCTGATAGGCAGAAAAAGTGGTTGACCAGTAGAAGGGTTTCTTTTTGGGGGGTAGAATACATTTGTGATTCTGCTGAAAAATTTGGTGAGGGGTTGGAAACTCATTTTTCTGCACCTCTGGGTTATTCCAATGTCACTCTGAATGAAAGGGAGGCTATGGTATTGGTTGATTCAGGTTCTCAGATTAACCTGATATCTTTGTTTGAGGCTACTAATCTGGGCCTCACCATCAAAATTTGTATTGGTGGAAATTTGAGAATGATTGATTGTCATGTCACTGAATTAGCTGGAACATCTTAGTTTGTGAAGTTAAATGTTGGTGAAGCCTCAGGGAAGGTTCATTTTATATTGCAAAAGGAACAGTAAAAGCTTTTTTGGATGGGTAATTCTTGATGGATTTTTAAGTGAGAATGAGCTATCATTTCAATTTGGGAATCAGTTTGAAGATGACTGGTGAAGATCAAAGGAAGCATCAAATGAGGTTATCATTTCCTGGAAAGGATGGTTGGGATACCAGGCCTGGTTTGTTTTCAATGTGCCAGTGCATGGACTTTTGTAGGAGAAGAAGTAAAGTACATGCTGCCTCTGATTTTTTGGAGTTTGGATCAGGCTCTAGTGGGAGACTATCTTTTTTAGAGCAATTAGGGCTGATCAACCTAGTGCTAAAACCTCTACCAAAGAAGAGGAAATCACAGATTTTAGTTGGTCAGCTCCCTTGAAGATATACCATGTGTATTTTCAACTTTTTCTTTTTAATGTTTCTCTTCTCTGAAATTATTCTTCAAGTTTTTTATCAAGTATCCATTCTCTCTTGAAACTTTCAATTATTTTAATTCACGTTCAAAAAAGAAGATTGGTTATATATCTTTGGTGAAAGATATGTAGAAAAGCTGTGGAGTGGTGAGATTGGATTCTCAGAGTAAGTCCTCCCAATTGTGCACCGCTAAGGTTTCCTCTACACCTTTTAAAAACATTACCTTGTCCAGTTCTGTGAGCATTGGAGAAACCCCATGTTATTTTTTTTGGATAGAAGAAAAATCATGAAAAGAAAAGAAAAGTTTCAAGATAACTGAAGAAAATCAAGAGAAAAATCTGAAGATAATCAAGAAAGGAGAAAAAATATATTTTTGTAAAGATCATCAAGTTCAATTTTTGGGCCTCCAGCATGAGGTTAAACTGCACAAATTTTTAAAGGAAGAAGATCAGAAAGATCAATTTTTGGGCCTCCTGCATGAGGATAAACTGCAAATTTCTAGAAGATGTGATTCAGAAGAGGAATAAAGATTTGAATATTTACAAGATAGAAGTGAGGATGATGATGTGTAATTGCGGAAAAGTTTTTGAGAGGTGAGATTGGGGTCTAAATGTAAGTCCTCCCAATTATGCATCTTTAGCGTTTCTTCTACACCTTTCAAAAACGTTACCTTGGCAACACATGTGAGAAATGGGGAAAACCTCGGTTTTTGTTCCAGGTCTGGTGGTGAAGACGACCTGAAGATCCCTCAAGTTGAAAGTGGAGCTGCAAAGTATAGGAAGGTAGCACAGAAGATTAGGCCTGTCAATGAGCATTTGCCTGTAGGTTTGAATCCTCCTTTGAAGAGACCTCCTTTTTCAAGAGATCTGTAGTGTACTCCTCTGGTTAAAAATACTCCTGAATTTGTGGAAACTGCTAGGGTGACTGCTGAAAGGTTGAAAGTTGTTAATTTTGGTCCTTATGGGTGTTTCTCTGATGAGGAAAAGAAGATGTTGTTGCACCTTATTGTGCTGTGGGAGAAAGCGGTGAAATTTGTTGAAGAGGAAAGGGGTGTGTTGAAACACTCTTATGGTGAACTTAACTTGAATCCTGTGGTTTGTCACAAACCTTGGCAAATTAAACCCATTCCAAATCCAGCTTCTATTAGGGATGATTTTGTAGAGATTGCTGGGGAAAGAGTTACAACTGGTTTATACAAAAATTCAACATCTAGTTACTCAAGTCCAGTTTTCTGTTAAAGAAGCAGAATGGGAAACTGAGAGTGCTGAATGATCTTGGAGCCTTGAACAGAGTCACCATCAAGGATTCTGGGATGCCACCAAGTTCAGAGGATTTTGGGGAAGCTTTTGCTGGTAGAGTGTGTTATGGTTTGGGTGATATTATGGGTAGTTATAATGAAAGGGAAAATCACACCAATTCACTGCCACTTACAACGTTTGAGACTCTTCTGGGAAGATTTCAGCTCACTAGGTTGCCTCAAGGAGCAACTAATTTGATGGCAGTATATCAAGCACAAATGGCTTGTATTTTACAGGATGAGGTTCCTATTCATGCTGGTATTTTTATTGATAATGTTTGAATCAAAGGACCCTCCACCGATCATGGAAATGTGGTGCTGATGGAGAACCCAGGTATAAGGAGATTTGGTTGGGAATATGCAATTACTTTAGAGAGAGTATTGTTTAAAATTGAAGAAGCTGGTTTGACCATTTCTGGGTCGAAGTTCTGTTGTTGTGTTCCTGCTCTGGAAATTATGTGTCATAGTGTATGTAAGGAGGGCAGGATTATGTTGAAGAAGAAGTTCAATAAAATTCAGTCCTGAAAAGGCCTAAAAATACTACTGAAGTCAGGGTATTTTGGGGGGTGTGTGTGTATGTCAGAATTTTTATTAAAGATTTTTCTTTGCCAGCTTCAACTTTAAGAAGGTTGACCAGGAAAGATGAGGAGTGGGAATGTTCTGAAGAGTGGAAGAGCCTTTTCAGAAGTTAAAGAAGGTGGTAGGCAAAGATATTATTCTTCATAAGTTGGATTGGGGAGTGGGAGCTTAAAAAAATTATATGGAAGTGGATTGAAGTTATATTGCTTCTGGTGCTGTGTTGTCTCAGGATGATAATACTGGGAGGTTCAGAGCAGTAAGGTATGAGTCCGTGGTGTTAAATTAGGTTGAATCTAGATATTCTCAACCTAAGTTGGTGGAGAAAAAATTCTGAAGAAGCTGAAAACTGTTTTGTGGGGGCAGCATTTTAAGCTGCAGGTGGATGCAAAATCTCTGGTTCAAATGATCAATACACCTAGTCTTCCAAATGCTCCAATGACTGGGTGGGTGGCATATATTCAGCACTTTTCTTCTAACCTGGTACACAAACCTGGAAAAACTTTTACAATACGAGATGGATTATCAAAGAGACCACCCACAGATAAAGATTCAGACTTTAAAGAATTTGATGAAGAAGTCCCAGTGGTTATGGCCAGCACAAAGGTTGCTAAAGATTTTTCTTTCCTCCACCATGAATCTAAACTGGATGATTATTCTCTCCTCCAACAAGAGGTTAAACTGGATGGTTCTGATCTTGATTCTGGTGATCAGGATGCTATTTTTGATGAAGATGGGGCTGTTGTTTGAGATGGCTCAAAATTGGAAAATGGTGCTTTTTTTGGCAAACTGAATTATCTTAAGATTCAGTGGAAGGAAAAGAATGTAATAAAGTTTAGATATTGGTATCCTGGATGGGGTGGTAACATTTCTCATGTGTACACTAGAGATTTTGATGACGGATTTTACCCTTAGATCTTGTTTTTTTATATTTTGAATATGAGACCTGGGGTCAGAATGGGGTTTATTTTATTATGGTTGAATATCTGTTAACCTTGGAGAGGCCAGATAATTGTGATGATTATACTTTGTTGGAAATCAAGAAGAAGAGTCCTGGATTCTATGTGTCAGGAAGGAGGTTGATGAGGAGACATCTAAATCCTCAAGTAGTGTTGACTCAGAGGAAGGGTCAAGAGTTGGTATTGAAGTCTTTTCCTGAAGACCTTGGTGATAGAGGCTTTGGGGATTTTTATAGAAGAGTAGCTGATAGATTTAGTGGCCAGGGATGGAGTTAGCTGTGCAGGGTTTTTTTCAATCTTGTGAAGAATGTCAAAGAATAAGTCACTTGAAACCTAAAGAGGTTGGCCGTGCTACTGGTGAAACAACTATTTTTTTAAGAGTCAGTCTGGATGCTGTCCATACGAAAGAGCGCAGATATAAATACTTGATTGTTTCCACGGATGATTTGTCTGGTTGATTTGAGGTGGTGCCTCTGTTTAATTTTACTGCTAAAATTGTGGCAGATTTTTTGAAGAAGGAATGGGTGTTTAGGTATGGGTTGATGAAGTTGGTGACTGTTAATTGTGGGCCAGAGTTTGGAGCTGAATTCAAAGAAGCTGTGGCAGTTATTGGTTGTAAAGTCAGGGTGGCTACACCTTATAATCCTGAAGCTGAAAGAGTTTTTGAAACAGGAAATCAAGTTTTCAAGAATACTTTGGTTAAAATGTGTGGAGATAGTTCTGAAAAATGGAGGCATTATTTACCCTTGGTGTTATTTGTTGTTAGGGTCACTGTGAAAAGGACAACTGGCTATTCTCCTTATGAATTAATGTTTGGGAAGAAAGCTGTTCTACCAGTGGACTTGTAAGCCATCTCTTATCTTGGAATTGATTGGGATTATGTGTGCTAAACCAAAGATTTTTTCTGTGCCATAATGCAACAGTTGGAATGTAGAGAGGAATGTCAAGAGAAGGCATACTCTAGAATGATGAAGATCAGCCAGATACTGGGACAAGAAGTTGGCTCATATACTCAGGAATCCCTTGAAACCTGGTTGTTTAGTTTTAGTGTATAATAGAAGTTTTGAAAGTCAGTGGGGAACAATGTTTTCTGACAGATGGAATGGAACTTACAGAGTCAGATCTCAGTTGTCTGGAGGCTCTTATGTTTTGGAGTAGTTAGATGGTGCAGTCTTCAAGAAGAGAGTGGCTTCTTAGCAGGTGAAGATATTTTACCCAAGAAGCACTAGAAGTGAAGAGGATTGACTCTGCAATGAGGATAAACTATGGACCATTCTTTAATTTTGGTTTTGGTGATGCTGTGCATCTGTTTTGTTGGAAATTATTTTTGTTTGAAGGCACCCATGGGTGGAGCTTCTAGATTATATTTTGGCAAGTGTGGGGGTAACTGATGGGCTGGCTGCTCTGTAGAAAAGTTACCCCAGCAACCCCTTTTCTTAATTTGGTTTAATCCTGGTACTGGTTTTTCTTCACATGTTTTAGTCCTCTATGACTTTAAACTGGAAATTCTTTAGGTCTTCAAGTGCTTGACTCTTCACTCTTATGGATTTTGGTTTATTTTGTTGGACTTTGTGTTTTTGTTAGAAGGTACCCAGGGTGGCTTCTAGATTTTATTTTGGCAAGTGTGGGGGTAACTAATGACCTGGAAGCTCTGTAGAACGGTTACCCCATAATGTCTGTGTCAAGTTTTTGTTTGTCCTAGTTGAATCCTAGTTCTGGTTTTTTTTTCAGGTTTCAAGTCCGCTATGACTTTAAACTGGCTTTCTTGCTTGGGATGGGCTTCTTCGGTTAATTTGGATTAGTGGTGGATCACTGGCAGTCTCCCATCATTTTTACTTATTTGAGGGAGTCCACCCAGTGATCATTTCCTTGGACTGTACATTCTATGGAGCTGGACCTCTTCTTTTTCCTTTCTGTGTTTGTTTTGTTAGATAGAAGTTTTAGATTTTTTTCTTTTTTCTCTTTTTTTCTTATAATTTTTCATGAGGTTTATTAGCATATAAAGAGGGAAAAATCACAAATTATATTATATGCTGTGACCACATCAGGGTCATCTGTATGTGGGTAAGTATAGGTGGGGAAACGCTCATCAATTGGCCGGGCAATGCTATTTTCTTTTTTATCTTTAGCTTATTTTTTTTATTATTTTCTTTGATTTCTATTTATTTCATTTTTGCTTTATTGATAATATTTTTCTCAATTCATTTAAGAAATATTTAAAGGTGTATCCACATCAAGTTCACTTAGATGTGGGTAAGGTATAAGGGGGTCAGCTCATCAACTGGCTGGGTGATACCATTTGTAATTATTAATTTTTTCATTGTATTATTATCCATTTCATTTTAATTTCTGAGGCCTCATATTTTTTGGGTAATTTTGTTTAATTATTCTCATGTTTTTTTAGTATGTTAGTAGTTTAAATAATAAAATATAAAAAAATAAAAATAAAAATAAAAATAAAAATAAAAATAAAAATAAAAATAAAAATAAAAATAAAAATAAAAATAAAAATAAAAATAAAAATAAAAATAAAAATAAAAATAAAAATAAAAATAAAAATAAAAATAAAAATAAAAATAAAAATAAAAATAAAAATAAAAATAAAAATAAAAATAAAAATAAAAATAAAAATAAAAATAAAAATAAAAATAAAAATAAAAATAAAAATAAAAATAAAAATAAAAATAAAAATAAAAATAAAAATAAAAATAAAAATAAAAATAAAAATAAAAATAAAAATAAAAATAAAAATAAAAATAAAAATAAAAATAAAAATAAAAATAAAAATAAAAATAAAAATAAAAATAAAAATAAAAATAAAAATAAAAATAAAAATAAAAATAAAAATAAAAATAAAAATAAAAATAAAAATAAAAATAAAAATAAAAATAAAAATAAAAATAAAAATAAAAATAAAAATAAAAATAAAAATAAAAATAAAAATAAAAATAAAAATAAAAATAAAAATAAAAATAAAAATAAAAATAAAAATAAAAATAAAAATAAAAATAAAAATAAAAATAAAAATAAAAATAAAAATAAAAATAAAAATAAAAATAAAAATAAAAATAAAAATAAAAATAAAAATAAAAATAATAAAAATAATATAAAATAAATCTTTTTATATATCTTCTAATTATTATTGGTCTCTCTACTTAGTGAATTATTAATTTCTTGTTTTTTTTAACGTCTGGAAGAAGAGGCCACTGGCTGGTGGTCTAGATTATGGTGGTGTTTTTGCTTTTTGTTAGGATTGGAGGAAGAACTGTTTTCTTTGTGGTGTAGGCTGCTGGAGAGAGTATATTGATTGTAATGGTCAGTTACCAGGTTAGTAGGTAATTTTTGGGAATAAGTGGAAGAAGCAGTGATAGAGTGGATGAAGGTGTGCTTGATTATTCTAGACATCTTCCAGTGGTCATCAAGGAGCTGTTTCCTCAAATTCATTCAATGGACCATGAAGAAAAAAGGCATTAAGCATGTTAAAACACATTATGCTTAGGTGTTGTTTCATGTTGGTTTAATCCAGTGTTAAGGTAGTTTATAGAGGTTGGCCAATTCTAATTTCAGTTTCAGGATGTGGGGTCCAACTAACCAGAAGAATTGGATAAGTGATTGTTTTCTGTTAAAGAATGGAATTTATTAATTTGATACTCACAGATTGGGAGCTCATCAAATTTTTATGCAGCTGGAAGCTGGACTGTGGAAGAATGTTAAATGTATGTTGAAGGAGAATCAACCTGATGGAGATATGGATTCTAATGATCCTTCTTTAAATGGTGTTGGGAAGAAATATTAGAAGAAGGAGGGTCCTGTGGCCTGAATGGAGCAGAAGGTCTTCTGTTGTTGTTGTTGTTGTTTATATTATTGCTTAACGCAGGTGGGTTAGATACTAGTGGAGGAGTTCCAGTTTGGTTGAAGGAAGGACCAGGAGAATGTGACCTGGAATCTGATTGTGATCTGCTAGTGGAAGATCTAGAAGAAAGAGAACTATCAGAGGAATAATTGGTGGCCAGAGGAGAGGTGTAGCTAGTTCTTCTTGGTGGGACAGGAGATTTTTGTTTGGGAGCAGTGTTGCCTGCTCTGGTGTTTTCAGGAGGTCCTCTGGAAGGCCTTCTAGAGGGGTGGAAATTTTTGGTGTTGTCTGATGAAGAAATTGTGTGTGTAGAAATTTCTCTTTGAGAACTAGGAGGTTGTTGCATAGAGATATTGGTTTTTAATGGTGTATTTTGGCTGTTATCTGGCTGAATTTAGGAGTTTTGAGCCTGATTTTTGCTTTCTGGCAAGGCAAGCGGGCTTTCTGGATTTGGTCTAGCAGCCTGGGAGCTGATTTTGAAGCTGTTTTAGCTGTATTTGCTGAGGAAAATGCTGTTTCTTAGGAGGATAAAGAAGCTTTTTTGGTGAGATTTCTGGGAATGGAGCTGGAGATAGAGAAGAGGAAGCAGGGCCTAGCTCTGGGGATCTTGTAGGAGATCTAGAGATGTATTTGTGTGAAGGTGAAGGTGGTGTTATAGGATAATTGGGGTCTCTTTCAAATTTTTTCTTTTTGGATTTGAAAGAATCACAGTCCCTGTTGTAGAGTTTGGCTTCAGGAGTTGGAAGAGTGAAGGTGCAAGGTCTTCACATGTGGATACATTGTTTGCAAGCTTAGTCCTTGAGAGCAGTAAAACAAGGAAGGTATGAGGGGCCAAAATGTGGGGATCTGGCCATTATCTGTGATGGGACAATAATGAAGAGAAAAGTCAAAAAAAGAAAATTTTTTATCAGTGATGTGTAGATGATGAAGAGAAAGTTGAAGTTCAGTAGGACGGCTGTGAGTTATTCTGCATGGAATTGGCTCCGTCCTTTTATGCAAAATGTGGCCAGTCCATCAAGACTTTAAACTGAACACTGTGTTCAGTCCATTAAGATTTTAAACTGAAGAATGGTATGTTCCCCCAAGACTATAAACTGAGGATGGTTTGATGGTTTAGTCCTTCAGGACTATAAACTGATATTGTGATGTTGGTGTAATTCTGGAAGAGGGCATCCAAAGGGGCAGTCTCTGAATTTCGTTAAGGCAAGTGTGGGGTTAACTGATGATCTGGCTGCTCTGTAGAAAAGTTAAACCAGAATTTAAGTTTGTTTTCTTTGTTCTTTAATGGTTTGATCTCTGGTTCTGTCTTTATGATTTAGGTTTTAAGTCCCCCAAGACTATAAACTGAGCGTTTTTGAGTCCCCAAGAATATAAAATGAGGGCTTTTAGTCCCCCAAGACTTAAAACTGAGGATGAGTCCCCCAAGACTTTAAACTGAGGAAATTTTTATTTTTTTATTTATAAATCAGTAATTACAGGCAAGAGTCAATTACAGAAGAGAATCAAGAGATGGAACAAAGTTTTCAGCATTAGTCTTGAACTGGTGGATGAGGTGTCTTCTTTTCTCGATTTCCTGTGGATCTATGGCAGGTGTGGATTGGAAGTAGTTTAAAATGAGATGTTTTTGTTGTTAATAGTGTTATTGGTATTTTTCCTTGATGGTGGGAAATTGATTGTGTGGTGGTGTTTCAATGATTCCCACATTGTCATTATCACTTTCTGGATGGAAATGAGCTTGAAATTCATAAGTTTAAAGTTTAGTATTGAAAATGATTGTTTTTACCATCAGAAGACCAGATATAGTAGAGCTAGTGGATTTTGTGGTGTTGGAATTCTTTTTGGAAGGGTGTAATTTGTTGATTAACCTGTGTATCAAGATGGAGGGCCTAGATCTTTTGGTTTTGCTGGAAGAAGGACTAGGTTGAGGGGGAGGTGAATCTGTTTCAGATGATAATGGGCCATGTCTGGAGCAAGATTTCTTTCTGGAATAGTAGGCATCACAAGCAGATCTGTATGGATGAATTGGGGGTGTTATGGTACAGATGAGGTTATGGTCAATACAGTATTGACAGGGACCCATTTCAGAGATGGATTTTTAAAAATGTGTGAAAATGGTGGTCTTAGTTAAGGAGAATGTGGACATTCTCAATTGGAGGGAGGATGTGGTCTTCCAACAACAGAAGAGGCCTTTGTTGGTCTATTTGGCATTGTTTTGATATTTCTTAAATGACATTGTTTAATAATTAGGTGTTTTTCTGAATTTTTTAAGCAAAAATTGGGACTGCAGGGGCCTGGGTACTTCCATTGCATAGCCCCCAGTTTACTCTATATTTTATATCTTGTTAACATTTTTCTTATTTTAAGTATTAAGGGGTCATTTCCTCATTTTTTCTTTAAAAAGATAGCTGTTTAATTTTGTTTTTTGTGTTTTAAAGGTTAACCTTAAGTCTTAGGGTTAGGTTCTTAGTACGTTAGAATGAGCTAGTTTCTCTCTAAATTTTATTTCACAATGTTTTTTTGGTCTAATTATGTGTTTTAAAGGTCTTAGTAGTAATAGTAGATGTTTTTAAGTGTTTTGGGGCTGTTTGGAGGTTTTTGATGGTTTTCTGAATTCAGGGAGGTCTGGCTGCTTCTAGGCGGGCCGCACGCCTTGGTAATAGAAGTCTGGGAAGCGTTTTTAGAGGGGTTTTATGCAAATTGGCACTCAAGAACGCCAAATTTGTTGGTGCTCATGGACTTTTAGATAGGGGTCTGTGTGTACATAGTGAAAAAGACAGTTTGGGGCAACTTGAATTATCATACAACCATATGGAGGTGATATCATTGTTCTCATTCAGTTTTCACTGTTTTTTGGCCACAATTAGCTGTGTTTGTTGCAAGGTTAGTTCTTCATTTTAGTCAACTTTGGTAACTGGGTTCTCTGGTGTAGCTTTGCACCTGCATCAAGTATTACTGCTGTTTCCTCTGCAACAAGTGATCAGTGTTTGTTTTTCTGGTGTGGATCTTTCTGCATTTCTGGTTTCTGTTTCTTTAGTTCTCAGTGGTCTGCTATTGGCTACGGTCTTGACTTGTAAGGTAGTCAAGAAGTGTTTTGGGAGGGGTATAGTAACAGTCTCTAATTTGCTGTCGCAAGTAAATATCACCTGGTATTTCTCAAAGGGACAGGGGTTTTTCTATCCAGTTTTACTCAAACTCCCATGGTCAAGGCCTATAGCTAGTGCTATAGGATTGTCTTTAACGTGATCTAAAAAAATGTACACAGAAAACTTAATTGTATTAGTTAAAAAATATAATCAAGATATGGATTTATTTCAAGCATACCAAAATGAGGGATTAAAAAAACAGAAAAAATATTAGCCTTTAACCATACAGTATCTATGATTATTATATAGAAGAAAAGGAGTGAGAAGTGCTAAAAAAAAGAAAATGAAAAAGAAAAAGAAAAAGAAGAAGAAGAAGAAAAAAAAGAAAATGAAAATGAAAATGAAAATGAAAATGAAAATGAAAATGAAAATGAAAATGAAAATTAAAATGAAAATGAAAATGAAAATGAAAATGAAAATGAAAATGAAAATGAAAATGAAAATGAAAATGAAAATGAAAATGAAAATGAAAATGAAAATGAAAATGAAAATGAAAATGAAAATTAAAATGAAAATGAAAATGAAAATTAAAATGAAAATGAAAATGAAAATGAAAATGAAAATGAAAATGAAAATGAAAATGAAAATGAAAATGAAAAAGAAAAAGAAAAAGAAAAAGAAAAAGAAAAAGAAAAAGAAAAATAAAAAGAAAAAGAAAAAGAAAAAGAAAAAGAAAAAGAAAAAGAAAAAGAAAAAGAAAAAGAAAAAGAAAAAGAAAAAGAAAAAGAAAAAGAAAAAGAAAAAGAAAAAGAAAAAGAAAAAGAAAAAGAAAAAGAAAAAGAAAAAGAAAAAGAAAAAGAAAAAGAAAAAGAAAAAGAAAAAGAAAAAGAAAAAGAAAAAGAAAAAGAAAAAGAAAAAGAAAAAGAAAAAGAAAAAGAAAAAGAAAAAGAAAAAGAAAAAGAAAAAGAAAAAGAAAAAGAAAAAGAAAAAGAAAAAGAAAAAGAAAAAGAAAAAGAAAAAGAAAAAGAAAAAGAAAAAGAAAAAGAAAAAGAAAAAGAAAAAGAAAAAGAAAAAGAAAAAGAAAAAGAAAAAAAAAAGAAAAAAAAAGAAAACATGACTATCTTTCATTCTGATATACCAAATCAAGGGGATTCAGGTTTGGAATAAATTGAATTGGTAAGAAATAAGAAAAAGTTGATTAGAAAATTATATAACACAAGTAAGATTGAAAAAATAGCTTAGGCTTTCTAATTCTTTTCTTAAATCTGAAACCATCTAGATTTTTTACACATGTGCTTTACAGTATTCTATTGAAAGAATAAAGTTACAGATGAAATGGATTGATATACAGGAAGATTAGTCGGGTTTGATCTGACGTGGAATCATCTAGTCTTTTATTTTATCCTTCAGCTCAACTCAAGAAGTGAGTGCTGTTGAAAACATAGGAATGGTGATACATGCTGGAAATAGTGTTTCTTAATTTCATTTTCTGATATTAAAATTTAGCTACAAAATCATCAGAGGGATAAAATAGTGCATGACTCTTAATTTGCTAAAATGAATCTCAATAAATCTAATTTTGCACACATTGGAAAAATATGGATGTATATTTAATCTGATATTACATTGTTTTGAGGCTACCATTTGGGAGCAATAACTCAAGGGATAGAGTCTAGAAAGAAGATAGGAAAATTAATAATGGATAAAGTAAAAGATGGGGAACAAAGAAAAAATAATAATAGTATTTTTGTATTATCATAGGATTGCATGTCCTATAAGACATGAAGATACAGAACTGGTGTTGGTGTATTAGACTAATTAGATGAGGTGGATAAAACATAGGCAAAAAGTAATAGTATCAACTTAGTTTTAGCATCTTTCTGAATTTCTGGACCATTGTTGCAGCAGTTTTAAGCATGTATATTAAAGATGTTTTGGGGGCACAAGACGGCATGCCTTAAAAAATAATCATTGTTGATTTGGTGAAAAAAGTGGTATTTTAAAATGTAAGATTTCTAACTTTAAAACCCCCTAATAAGTATGGAAGATGGTACAGTACTTAAGATGTAGATAGGAATCTCAAGAAGTATAAGGTATGTACAGATAGGTAAAGTATCAGGTGCTTATATTATTCTTGCATTATTTTTTAAAGCACCATTAGAGCCAGGTTAATTCTAATAAACGTATTTAGATTATTGAGATATTTAGTTACCATTTGATATTCTTGTAGTAGCACTAAACTTGTGTAGGAGAACCATTAGGAAAAGGGAGAATAGGATAAGGGCGCTAGACAAACAGGGAATATAAAAGATAACTCACTCTTAAAACATAAAGGGGATATAGAGAAATATAACATATATTTTTTGGGAGATTTTTTATATTCTCAGAATATAGAGTGTAGAAAAGAGCACATGTATAAAGAAATAAATATTAGAGATAAAAAATACATATATATATATATATATATATATTTTGTGAATAGCAGGTGTACATACCAGAAGTAGCACTTTAGAGTTACTTACATGCTACAGTAAGGATAGTATTAGATAGTCTGCTTCAGAGAGGGAGTGACTGAGAATATATTTAGTCAAAAGATAGATTTTATAAATATATTTACTATTTTATTTAAAAAGGTCTCTAAGCCATTATACTCTGAGACCAACACAGATTCAGTCAAATTCTCATTCACATTCATAAGTTCAGATTTATCAGAACTGACACACACACACGCCCCTCCCCCTCCCCACTATTGTATTGTATTGTATTTATAGGGGGTATCAAAGTTTACTGATCCGCAATTAAATTAATTGCAGATAAAAATCCTTATACCCCAATTATCTTCTGCAAATTATCTTCTGCAATTATTTTGCTGATAATTGGGCTATTAGACACTTTATGTGTCAAAGTTGACTTCTTATCTGACATTTATCTACTCAATTTTTCATAACAGATATCAGACAACTTTCTGTCATATCTACATCTTGGCCTACTTTTATTCATAACCACATCTTTGACTACTCTCTAAATTTGCCTTCTACCTTTCCGCCCACTCCAATTCTCATCTCATCCTGTTTTTTCTCTCCATTCAGAATACATTGCTATCTCATTTGCTTATTTTTTCTCTTTTTCATCTTTTATTATCTTAACATGCCCTGTGATCATAGATCTTCTCATAGGCAGCCTTCCCCCAGTTATTCATCAAGTTGAACTACTCCCTCTTCCGCCCGCTCAGCGGAGAAATCAAAGACCATTCAATTATAAAAAGATGTTCATCTCATTCTTATCAACTGGCTGAAAATTAAATCTAACTATGATTCTTTTTTTGGTACTGAAAATTCAACTAAAGTAGGATGCCCCCCTGCATCAAAAGTTAATGGTTATCTACCAATGGCCAATGAATTATGGAATAAGACCAAGGGAAAGATAGATCTTTTACCTTAACAGATTTCTGAAAATTTCAAGAATTACCAAGACAAATACAAGAAGGCCAAGACTCTTTCCTCTTGTTTTGGTATTACCAACATCAATATCAGTAAGGGCATAAAATCCATAGATGATAAGCTTGAATATTTATGTCCTTACTTTAAAGACATGGATTCTATTTTTGGAGAGAAAGCTAATGTTAATCCTGAAAACATGTTGGATGGTGAGGATGCTATCTCCAAACATGATGTTCAAAGAAATCTTTTTCCTTCTTCTTCTACTCAAGCCTCCCTACATTTAACTTCAACAAATAAAGATATCTTTTCAATAGATCCTTTTGGAAATATAAACCAAGCTGATTTAACACAAGTATGTTTTTTTATTTTATCTTACCAATTCTTTTTCTATTTACATTTTCTTATTTATAAATAGGCTGAAGAGATAATGCAGGAGCCACAATCAACAGAGTCTGAAGCCAGCAAAAATTTAGAGGAGGAAAATGTGACCTTGAAAAAAAAGCAAAGGGCTTCAAGTAGTCTGAATTTCCACTCTCAAAGAAGATGAAAAAGTGATACTTTATCTCAAACCCTTTTTTCTTCTATTTAAGAATTTTTGGAGAAACATGATTCTGGTAAGTGATACCAAACCTCTTAATACTTTACTCTTCTTTTCTTCTAATTTTTGTTAATATTTCTTATCACTCTAGAACAAGTGTAAGTTGCTAAAGAGACTCTAAAGCTTTAAAATAAAAAATATAAGCTCTTTTTTAGGAGGGATGATAGTGCACAAGACTTGGAGGAGAGAAGGTACAAGCTCTCTTTACAGAAGGATGATAGAGCACAAGACTTGGAGGAGAAGAAAATCAAGCTAACTCTTAGTATTGAAAAATCAAAGAAAGAGGAGAAAACACTCAAGCATCAAAACTTAATGGAAAAGATGAAATTTAAGCATGATCTTGAAGAAAATTCAAAAAAGAAAATTTTTTTAATGGAATGTGTTAAAGCCAATAAAATCTGATAAGGAAATTGAATGTCTAATGAAATTTTTTAATGACTAGTGTGTTTTATTTCTTTCATACTTCAACTATTCATAATTATTTGTACATATTTCCTGTATTTCATTACTCTATCCATCATTAGTTGAATTTTTGTATAATAATTTTAAAAATTCTTTTTTAAATAAAATTTTCAAGTCTCATTTGAAAATTTGCCGATCCCCCCCCTGCATTTTTTTAAGTAAGGGGTGGGTATAATCAAATTTCTTTCAAGTCAAGAATCTTGAAAGTCTTATGAAAATCTGCCATTACTTCCACCTGAATTTTATGTTTATTACCAAAATTATTTCAAGTCAAGAATTTTGCAAGTCTTATAAGAAATTTAGGCAATACTCCCCCCTGAATTTCATTGAAGTAAGGGACAGGTATCACCAAAATTTCAAGTCAAAAATTTTGCAAGTCAGATTTGAAAATTTGTCAATACCCCCCCACCCTGCATTTTATTGAAGAAAGTGGTGGGTATCACCAAAATTTATACAAGTCAAAAATTTTACATGTCCTTTCTGAAAATTTTTCAATACCTCCCCCCCTGCATTTTATTGAAGTAAAGGGTGGGATTCACAAAAATTTTTTTTTATTACATAAATTAATATATAAAAAACTAATATATATCAATATCTCTAGTTTTAATGTAATGAAAATTCCTCCCACCAAAATGTGGATGAAGTCTAGAAACTAAGTTTGGGACTTTCCCCAGGTATAGGCATGATGAACCCCATGAACCAGTTTAATGTTATCATGATAACCTTTTATACAACACAAGGTCCTTAGCCCATTACTTTACTTTAGGAATTTAAAATATAAGAGTTATTTAATATAAATTGAGGAAAAAATAAAAAAATATTTGATGCCTCTACCCATCCCCATAATTTTTTGATCTACATAAAGTTTTTTTATATCTGTTAAATTTACCTTCTTTTTTTACCTTGTTTATTTGGTGGATTGATTTTTTACTGATTTGAATTGAACATCTGAAATGTGTGCACTCTTGACAAGACTCCAAGTCAGGTGGAGCTTTGGTTGTTTGGTGATCATCCTGAGAATAGTTCCAAATTGTTTTGATCACACCATTTCCCAAACCAAAATCAATCATGCACTGATGGTCTGAAAAATATAAGCCATGTATTTTGATTTTAGCTGGAGATGCTATTGGTTGGCCAGTTATCAGATTGATATATGAGAAAATTTTTAAAGGAAGTCAATTTGTGTCATTCCTATCAATATGAATCTTATTGTGAAATCCTGAATAAGTAATAATAACATTTGAAAATAAAAGATATTTGTTGCTAATTTCTTCCCATTCCGGGTCACACCAATTTGGTAGTCTAACTTTGGTATCAAGTTGATGATTATTTTTAAATGCTTTATTGCAGAGTTTTTTGAGGCAAAGAGAAAGAAAAGTATTAAAAGAAGGTAAGGTGTCCCATAAGCAAAAATCATCATATTTTTCAGCTTTAGATAATTTTTTAATTAAAGAATAGATGTCTATGGAGATAAAATGAGTGACATTATTTTAAGAATGAAACATATATTATCAGACATACCAAGGAAATAGCCTTTATAAAATTCTGGTCTCCAACCAAATCCAATTATAATACCACCTAAAAAATTTGTATGCCATATTGGAAAGTGAACCAAAGCCATTTGATATAGTTTTATTATGAGATTGCATAGTTTATTAAAGGTTTTATCTTTTGGACCATTGAAAGAATGATTTTCATAAATAAATTTAGTTTTAAATGAATCAGTAATAACTGCTTAAATTTCATCATCTACCTATTTGGTTAAATGTTTTCAATCTTCTGCTAATTCATTTTTATAAGAATAATTATTATGCACTTTAGTTTTATAGTACTCAATATATTATATATGGCCAAATAAACAATGCAAATGAATTTTCTTTTTTAAATTTCTTTTATTCTGCTGATTTCAATCTTTATTTATTTTGATATTTTTGATGATGATTGAAATGAAGTTAAATTTAAAAAAGAGGAGGAAGATAGAGAAGTCAGAGGTGATTCTGACATAACAGACATTTTTTTCTCTGAGAAAAAAAAATTGTGTCAAAAACCATCAAAGAAAATGGCAAAAAAATAAAACTCACAAAATTTAGTTTTTTTATTTAACCTTAAGAATTTCATTTATAAAGATTAATCCAAATAATTGTTTTTTGAAAAAAAATCAATTAATAAAATTGTCCTTGAAAAATAAATTGAAAAAAATGAAAATAAAAATAAAATAAAGTATCAGTAAGATTATTTCCCAAATAAATGAATTTTAAAGTAATTTTTTTTTGATATTTTGACTAAATTCCTTGAAAAAAATGATAAAAAAAGATTATAATCAAAAAATTAAACCAAAAAAAATTTTTATCAGAAAATTTTTTTCCCAAAAATTAAAATCAAAATTATAAACACACCAAATTTATTTTTGATTCAGCTTGAACCTTAAAAAAATTTTTTTTATAATATTCTGTAAAAAATAAACAAAAAAATACAAAATAATGTATATTTTCTTTTATATACACCCTTATTACCCTTCCTTGTCTGCATCATTTGATTATTTTTGGTGTCCTCAAACCCCCCCTCTTCCTTCTCCACCTTTTTCACCAGCTCCTCCCCCCTTCTCTCCCCTTTAGGCACATCTTTCCCCCCCTAACCCCCTTTAGGAAATCTCACAATACTCCCTGTTGGCTGGTTGTGTAGAAGAGATAGGAAAAGAAAAGAGAAGAAGGAGTAGTAGAAGCGGGATGAAATTGAAAGCAGGACAACAAGAACTGGATTTAAAGAAATTATAAATGGGGATTATATGGTATTTAAAGACTTTGTAAGTGTTCTCTGTTTCAGCTTATAACAATGCAATTATTAATACTAAAAGAATTCTCATAATTCAACCAATAAATTGTTTAGTAATTATATTTCTTAGTAGACTTATTCAACACAAGTAAGTAATATAAGTAAAAAAAATGGACTCTTTATTTCTTTTCAAAATAATAGAATGATTAATAATAAAAATATTGTAAGTTATAAGCTGAAGGGGATTACCCAAGGCCCTTTTATAGGCAAGGGGTCCTCTGAAGCACCACTAAATTTTATGCAAAAAGTAATAATCAAGTGAAACAAGAAAATAAGTGAAAGCTGGATATTAAGAGAAAAATATGAAACAGGTAATTAAACCCATGAGTAAGAAGCTAATTTTTTCCATCCTATATTCCCAAACCAGTTAATTAAAATATTAAATAACTAAACAAGTTTTCAACATGAGAAACTGTGAGTAATATATCTAAAACAAGGATTAAAATGAGTTTTAAGTATTTTTAAATTGAGCCAAAAAAACCATGCCTTCTTGATGCAAAAATTTATGTAATCAATTCAGTCCTAGTATAAAACAGAAATAAGTAATTTTTTTTAACTATTTCATTAAAAAAATAACTAATTTGATTGAAAAAAAGTAACTAATTTAATGAATTACTAATTTAAAATAAATATTTTAAGATGTTTTATTAAGTAAGTGTTTAACTTATTTAATAATTTTCTGACACTACTAAGGGTCAAAAAATCACCCAATATTAATTGATTATAACATGTGAAAAGTTTTATTTAATATATAAATTTAATTTATTTAGTTTTAATTACGTTATAAGTTAATTTTATAACTGTAATTATAATATATGTTTATAATTAATTAGTTATTAATTTATGAATACATAAAAATGAGCCATGATTTGTAGAATAGGATATATATTATGTTTTATTTAAGTGTATAAAAAATTTATTTAATAATATAATTAATATAATACTTATTTTACTTATTTTTCATAAAATATTTATATAATTTTATTATGCAGTAAAATATTTTTTAAAATACATAAATTTATTCCCTCTCCTGGCTCTAATAAAGTATTATAACATTTTACTGGGCTCCTGAGATGGCCTGGCTTAAACACCTTCACTCTAAAAAAAACAATAAAAAAAATGCTAAGATTTTTTCATTCTATAATTTTTTAACAGAGTAGGAAGGTTAGAAATTTTATTTCCAGTTATCCATGCATTATGTTCAGATGATTTATTTTTATATCTCAATAAAAATTCAATACCCTTTTCAGAATTGATAATTCTATCATTTAGAATTTTATCAATTTCTGCAGTTTCTGTGACCTCCTGAGGATTTTTCTTAGGTCTTCCCCTTCTTTTTGGAAATAGTTCACTGTTGGAAGTATAAGATTTTAGCAAGGAAATGAGGAAAACAGGGTGTTTTCTATCATATGGAGAATACAATACAACTTTTACTGCATTATCTCCAACCATTCTTTTAACAACAAACAGTCCCACAAAAGGATCTTTTAATTTTTTTTGGCCTTTTAATTGAAATGGACATTAGATATCAACACTTTATCACCCTTTTTAAATGTGTACTCTTTTTGGGATAAATCCCATCTTTTCTTCTCATATTCAAATGCCTTATCAATACAGCTTTGAGCATGCTTTCTGCATAGCTGTTGCATTTGCATAAAAGATTTTACACCAGGGTGTAGTTCTAACTTTGGTAATTTATTATTGAGAATTTGAGCAGGAGTTTTTATGACATAACCTAGCCAAGGCTCAAAAGGCCTTTTCTCAGTGACAGAGTGAACAGTGCTATTAGGGGGTGTCAGTTCTGGCAAATCCGCAAATACAAATCTGCACTTAAATTTGAACAAATCCGCACTTAAATAAGTGCGGATTTCCAAAACACACTAGCCCCAATACTGGTGGATTTCAAAATGAAATAAGTCACTTATTTCACTCAAATCCGCACATTCTCAACCAAAAGTGCTGATTTCACCATCAAGTTCCATTTCACTGATTTGTCAGCATCATACCATTCATACGCAGCACTCCGCAGCATAACACTTCATAACTCAAAACATCATACATCATTTAAAATTTTTATACCTTATAAGAGCCATGCCTTCCTTGCTCTCAAATCATGATAAGCTACATCAAGCAATGACTTTCATAGCTCTGGATCTCCTCTTTGACTCTGATTGCAATTCTGACCCTGATCTTGAAGAAGTTTTTTTTTTTTTTTTTAATCAAAAATGGTCAGGAAATCGTACATCACTTACATCTTCATATCATATCATATAAGAGTTATGCCTTCCTCACTTTCAAATTGTGATAAATTACATAAAGCAATGACTTTCATGGCTCTTGAACTGCTCTTGGACTCTGATTCCGATTCTGATTCTGATCTAGAAGAAGATTTTTTCTTTTTATCAAAAATGGCCACAAAATGTTACCTTCTTCCCAGAAAGCCTCAAGTACTCCATACTCCTAAGTACACCATCCAAACACTTCTTAACCAATCTACACCCAGTTTTAGACAGCTGTTCAGTACTTCTCAGGAATTTTTCCTTAAATTGCTTGAGCTTATTCAGGATCATCCCATATTTTACAATAATTCTCAAAAAGAACAACGACATCCTTCAATTCAATTGGCCATCACACTATGTTGTTTGGGTTCAAATGGTAATGGAGCCGCTTTAAAACATTTAGAAAATGTCTTTGATTTAGGGTATGGTTCAGTTAACACTTATACCAAACAATGTATCTTTTCTATCAACTCCTTGGAATCTCAACTTCTCACCTGGCCAACAAAAGAAGAGCGATTTGAATCATCTCAGGTTATGCAAGCAGAGGGCTTCCTAGGATGTATTGGTTTTGTTGATGGTACTACTATTCCTTTGATCCAGAAACCTGCTCAAGGTGGAAACAATTAATTTCACATTCATGTCAAAAATATTCACCAAAATATTTACAAGTAAAAAAAATTCTATATCTAATTTAAAAAATTGGAAATACTCTCCCCTGCATTTTATTGAAGCAAAAGGTGGATATCACCAAAATTTTTCTAAGTCATCAATTTCACATGTCAGATTTGAAAATTTGGCAATACCCTCCCCCCTGAATTTTATTGAAGTAAGTGGTGGAAGTCATCTTAATTTAATATAATTACATAAATTATTAAATAAATATCTAATATATATCAATTTCCCTAGTTTAAAGTAATGACAATCCCTCAAGCCAAAATGCA
This sequence comes from Hemileia vastatrix, assembly GCA_030280995.1. Taxonomy (NCBI): domain Eukaryota; kingdom Fungi; phylum Basidiomycota; class Pucciniomycetes; order Pucciniales; family Zaghouaniaceae; genus Hemileia; species Hemileia vastatrix. The sequence goes on along the minus strand of JASXTE010000007.1, from coordinate 20,859,602 downwards.
GATCAAATCTAGAAACAAAAGTTTGGGACTTTCCACAGGTATAGGCTAGAGGAACCCCATGAAACAAATAAATGTTATTATGATTACCTTTTATACAACACAAGGTCGTGGGCCCATTACTTTAGTTGAGGAAATTGATACATAAAAAATATTTATTAAAAATTTATGAAAAAATATAAATTTTTTTGATGACAACTCTAATCCCCATACTTTTTGGATCTAGATATTGTTTTTTTAAATCGATTAACTTTACCTTCTTTCATTACCTTATTGATTCTTTGAATCAACTTATGACTGATTTGAAATGAGCAACCAAAATGTGTTAAATCTTGACAGGATTCAAAGCAGGAGGAGCTTTGGTCGTTTGATGATTATTCTTAGAAGAATTTCAAATAGTTTTGATGAATACATTTCCCAAACCAAAATCAATTATGCACTGGTGGTCTGGAAAATATAAACCATGTCCTTTGATTTTAGCTGGAGATGGTATTGGTTGGCCAGTTATCAGATTGATATATGAGAATATACCAAAAGTAAGAAAATTGGCATCATTCCTATCAATATGAATCCTATTGTGGAATCCAGAATGAGTGATAATAACATTAGAAAATAAAAGATATTTGTGGCTTATATCTTACCATTCGGAGTCACACCAATTTGGTATTCCAACTCTGGTTGCAAGTTCATGATTTTTTTCAAATGCTTTATTACAGTGCTTTTTGAGTCGAAGAGCAAGAAAAGAGTTAAAGGAAGGTAGAGTGTCCCATAAGCAAAAATCTTCATCTTTTTAAGCTTTAGTGATTTTTGTGAGCAACAAATATATGCCTATATAATTGAAATGCCTAGATAATAATCATATAAGAGTTTCAGAATCCTTATCCTCTAAATATGCAATATAAAAATGTGAAATAAGACAAGTGAAATTTGGAAAAAAGGCTCAACTTCAAAGGTCAAAAGCTCAGCAACCACTAAACCTAATTCAAACCTGTTTGTGGGAAATGAAAGATATGCTTTAGTAGAATCTTCAGTTAAAGGACATGTGATTTAAATAAACCTAACCATAATTTGTTACATAAAAAAATGAAATAAAAATTTAAATTGGGAAAAAAAAGGCTCAACTTTAATGGTCAATATCTCAGCAACCACTGAATCAAAGTCAAATCTGTTTGTACGAAATGAAAGGTAGCGTTCAGCAGAATCTTCAGTAAAAAGAACATTAGATTTGAATAAACCTAACCCTAATTCTGAGTCTGATTTTAAAAATTTTACAAAAACTTGAAAAGTGGTAATGAAGATGAGATCAAAAGGAGTTTTATAAGTTCACTGTTATCCAGATAAGAGTCATACATATATTTAAGTATGAAGTTTTCATAAAAGGAATGAGATATCATTTAGGCATGAAAAAAAGGAGATGAAACTTACCTTGATTGAAAAGTAGGAAAAATAGAGTGAGAAAGATTGATGTTGGAATTGTGGGGAAATTAAATATGGAGTAAGTGAAATGCATAAAGAATGTGCAATGTATGTGTTTCAATGAAATGGGGCCAAAAAAAAGTGAAATAGGGGAAAGGGGGGATAATGACCATGACAAGGAGGGATGAAGAGTAGGGTGATGGAGCTAAAAAAGAAAGTAAAGAGGGAGAGAAAAAAAAGGTTAATTATACCATTGGAATCTAAAATAACCACTTACAAAAAAAATTTAGATAAATAAAATAAAATAAACAGAAAAGAACCAAAAAAATTATAATTAGTAATCAAAAAATCAAAAAAAAGAATAAAGTGACTTACCTGGAGAGATGAGATGACAAAATGAATGAAACCAAATTGTTTGAGGGATGTTGGAGGAGAATAGGAAAAGATATGAGGGATGAAAGAAAAAAAAATCACTGACAAAATATGCGATTTCATGTTGAGCTGGTGAAAGAAAACCAATGAGCCATCCAAAAAAAAGATTTTCACCGTAAATTCCAAAAAAAAATGAATATGCAACAAACCAAAATACCAACCCAAGTGAATAAAGTACACAAAGAGGACATTTGGAGGGTACAAAATGGTATGGGAAAGAAAGGGATGATGTGGCCAACATGTGGTTTTGAAAAAAAAATCACAAAAAAAGTGCTGATTTGAGGTCAGAACTGACACCCATTTTTGAAATAAGTGACTTTTTTGAAAAATTTAAGTGCTGATTTGTAAGTGCTGATTTGGTTTGAAATCCGCACTTAAGTTAAGTGCGGATTTGCCAGAACTGACACCCCCTATTATAAGGAAATTCAAGACCTGGTAATAGAGTAACCCAGTCATGAGTAAATCTTTCATTGTCTTTATATTCTAAGCCAAATTCACAATACCTTCTAATCATATCTTCCAGAGTTTGAATCATTCTTTCAGCTAGACCATTAGTCTGAGGATGGTAAGCTGTAGACAACTTTAACTCACAGCCACAAATATCCATCAAAGAGGTCCAAAACTCAGATGTAATTTTTGGATCTCTATCAGAGATAATGGCTTTTGGAAATCCAACAATATTAAACATGAAAGTCCACCATAAGAAAGCTAATTCCTTTGTGGATACATCTTTGTGGGTGGGAATAAATTTGCTCATTTTGGTGAATCTATCCACTATTTCCCAACAAGAGTTATAACTGTCTTTACCTGCTACAGGAAGACCAGTGACAAAATCCATATTAATAATTTTCCAAGGAGCATCAGGTGCTTCAATATGTTGTAACAATTCTGTTCTTTTACCTGTCAATCTTTTAGATTATTGACAAGAATCACAAGCTTCAACATACAATTTAGTGTCTTCAAACATATTAACCCACCAAGCAGTGTTTTTCATTCTGATAATGCTTTTTTCAAGATAAAAATTTCCTGCTAATATATCATCATGACATAGTTTTAAGATGGTTTCTTTCATGGAAGGAGGGATAACAATGACATTGGTCATTTTTCTCCTGCAGTAAATATAACCATCTTCAATGTAAAACTTTTCTTTATTTAAACGACTCTGGTACTTTGGAGGAAGAGTTTTTATAAATTCTTGGATAGAATATTTCTTTGGATCATTCAAGATAGTACCCAATTTATTCAAGTTACAATCTTGATCATATGAATCCAGAATTAATTATAACAGTTCCCCTTACATATCAAAAATGTATATACCATGTATATGTACTGTATCATCTTTAGGTACATAGGCTGGATTTGATACATCATTTGGAAGAGGAAATCTGGACAAAATATCAATATTTGAATGAACATTTCCAGCCCTGTGAATAATAGTCATTCTACCTCTGTATTCTTGAACAGCTATTTGCCACCTAAATGTATGTCTATTTGGTGTTTTCAAGTTTAAGAGGGATTTCACAGCACTGAAATCAGTGACTAATTCAAACTTTTGATCATCTAAATAATAATGAAGCTTTTTTAAATCCCATACAACTGCTAAGCACTCTAATTGAGTGGCACCATATTTCAATTCTTTTTTTCTTAAGGTTCTTGAAACATAACAGATTACTACTTCTGAAAATTTTTCATTAATAATTTGTTTTTGATGAAGAGCAGCTCCAAGGCCAAAAAAGCTTGCATCTGTATAAAGAACAAAAGGCTTATTAAAATCTGGAAGGGCAAGGATTGGGGCTGAAATTAAACATCTTTTTAATGTAACAAAAGCTCTTTGACTGTCCTCATTCCATATATAAGCTACGTCTTTTCTTGTTAGTTTAGTAAGTGGTAAGGCTATGACTTGATAATGTTTTATGTATTGTCTATAGTAGCCACAAATTCTCAAAAAACTCTGCATTTCTTTTACAGAAGTTGGTGCTGACACGTTTTGGATAGCAGCAACTTTTCCTTGGTCTACAGAGATCTGTAAGCCAGACACAACATGACCCAGGACTTTTAAGGATTGAAACCCAAATTTACACTTTTTTAAGGATAAAGTCATGTTAATTTCATCCATTTTCTGGAAGAATTTATTCAAGTGGTTTAAATGTTCATCAAAAGTTTTAGAAAAAACTATGATGTCATCAATATTAACCCTTAACCAACCTTCAATTATTTCTTGATGAAATGTCTTATCCATCACTCTTTGGAATACTAAAGGGGCATTTTTAGGGCCAAAAGGCATCCTAAAATATTTTTAAATTCCCATATGGGTTGAAATTAACAAAATAATTTGGGAGACTGTTCAACAGGTATTTGATGATAACCTTTATTCCCATCCAGAAAGCTTATAAATTTTTCACCTTGCAAGGTAGCATGTATAGAGCTGATTCTGCGTAATGGGTAAATATCATCCACAGTTTAAGTATATAATGCTCTATAATCTCCCCAAAGTCTAGCTTTATCTTTTTCATAAGAGATTAAAACTGGAGAGATGACACAATATTTTGGTGTAACATCTACTTTTTCAATAACATTCATATTCAATAAAGTAGAGATATTATCTTCTATATCTTTTCTCTTTGTGGGAGAAGCAGGGTATGGTTTTTTCTTTAGGCTCGGAGGTATTTCATCCAAATTGCAGGATAGAGAAATTTTCATTTTGTCTTTAACCAAGCCTAACACATGGTAGCCATGAGCAAAAGCCATTGGAAAAGATGTAATTAATGCTACTATTGAATCTTTTGCGTCATCATTTAATTTATCACCAAATGAAGCTGTTTCAATTTCAGACAATAATACATTCATTTCCTCTGTTTTTCTACCTTTAAATTGGATCAAAAAATGACAAGATTTTAATAAGGGTGCAGAATACTTTTTAGAAGAAGAAATTTTAAATTTTCTTTTCCCATTCATTCCCTAAGTAAAACAATTATTTTCAGGATCAAATTTTATGCCAAACATGGTTAAAATATCATTTCCCATGATAAAACAATTGCTTAAATTGTCATTTTTCATCACGAAAAATTCACAAATAGCTCTGACAAAACCATTATTATATTTAAAGAATACATTGGTTTTGTATTTGCCTATGGGACATAAATCAGAACCATAAACTTTCCATTTTTCAGATGTTATAGGTAATAAGTTGCAATAATCCTGCTCTTTTACCTGTTAATCTTTTAGATTTTTGGCAAGAATCACAGGATTCAACAATTAATTTTGTGTCCTCAGAAATATTAGCCCACAATTCAGTTTTTTAATTCTGACAATGGTTTTTTCTAGATTAAAATTACCAGCTAACATGTCATCATGACAAAGTTTTAAGATAGTTTCTTTTATTTAAGGAGGAATTACAAGGACATTAGTAAGTTTTTACCTGTAATAAATATAACCATTCTTAATAGAAAATTTTCCTTTATTCAAAGAAGTTTGATACTTTGGAGGGACACTTTTTATCAATTCTTGGATTGAAGAATTCTTAGGATCGTTTAAGTTTGTAACTAATTTTTTAAGATTAGAATCATTCTCATATGAATCCAGAATTAATTTCATTAATTCTTCTTCCTTATCAACAATATATATACCATTTATGCAAATTATATCATCTTCTGGCCCATAGGCAGGATTATAATCATTATTTGGTAAAGGCAATCTTGAAAACATATCCACATTTGAATGAACATTACCAGCTCTGTGGATAATTTTCATTCTACCCCTATACTCTTGAACAGATAACTTTCACCTAAACATATGTCTGTTTGGAGTTTCTAGATTTAAGAGGGATTTCACTGGACTACAGTAAGTAAAAAATTCAAATTTCTGTACATCCAGGTAGTAATGAAGTTTTTCTAGGGCCCATAAAGCTGCTTAACACTCCATTTGGGTGGCATCATATTTCAATTCACTGTTTCTTAAGGTACTTGAAATATAACAAATTAGTACTTCTGAACATTTATCATTTATAATTTGTTCCTGGTGGAGAGCAGCTCCAAGTCAAACAAAGCTTGCATCTGTGCAGAGGGCAAAAAGTCTATTTAAATCTGGGATAGCCAGGATTGGGGAAGCCATTAAACATTTCTTCAATGTATTAAAGGATTTTTGTGTTTTCTCATTCCACATAAAAGCTACATCCTTTCTAATCAGTTTTGTAAGAGGTAAAGCTATGACTTGATAATTTTTGATATATTGTCTATAATAGCCACACATTCCCAAAAAAATTTAGATTTCTTTTACAGAAGTTGATGCTTTCTCATTTTTGATTGAAGTAACTTTATTTTGCTCCAAAAAGATCTGTAAGCCTGACACAACATGACCCAAGACTTTCAAGGATTGAAAACCAAATTTACACTTTTTCAAAGATAGTGGCATGTTAATGTAATCCATTTTTTGGAAGACTCTTTTTGTCAGCCAGGCTGCTAGACTTAACCAGTAAAATAATTAATTATTTACTGGATGAAGCCACACCTTATTATTTTAAATATTTTAATTATAATTTTTTATGTTAAAGTTGCCTATAATAAATTAACTAATTACAAAATGGTAAAGTTAATGAATAATTAAAATTTAATATTAAAATGTCCCTTACGTTTCTATTTTCTAACACTGTGCTCAATAATGGGTTGAAAGAAATAAAAATTTATATTAAAATAAATTTTAATTAAAATAAAAATTTAATATTCAAATAAAAATAAATATATACAAAAAATTCAAAATTATTATTTAAAATTGACCTTTACAGTAATTATTATATAAATTAATTTATTCCTGTCATATTCTGTAAATACACCTTTTTGACACCTTCTTTTTGGAACAACTTTATTATTTGAAAATATTCCTTCTGGAATATTCTTTTTTCTCTCTCTCATACTACTGTATTTAGAATTTTATTAAAGTGCTTTGTCTCTCCTTTGCCTATATAAGGCCTTTTCTTTTGGTTGTTTTTGATTATCCATTACTTACTTACATTAAACAATTACTTATTGCAATTCATTATTGATTTTAGTAATTAAATTTTTGTATTTCTACCTCATTAATTTATATTAATAATTAAAATTCTTACCTCTTATATTTGATTAAAACAAATAAAATATAGATAATTGTACTTAAAAGTTTTGAGATCCTAAATTTCCACTTTTGCTGCTGTTGGACCGCTGTTAAAAACCTTCTAGACTTAAAAGACCCCTTGACACTATTTAAGTGGGTGATGCTTTCATAAAAATTCTTGGAAAAAATTATAATGTCATCAATATATACCATCAACCATCCTTCAATAATATCCTAATTAAATTTATTATCCATAACTTACTGAAAGACTGAAGGGGCATTCTTAGGGCCAAGTGACATCCTCCCATACATATATATTCCAATATGAGTTGCAATAAGCAAGAAATTCTGGGAGATTTTCTCAACAGGGATTTGATGATAGCCTTTATTACCATCTAGGCAACTAATAACCTTTGCACCCTGTAAGTTTGCATGTATACAGTTTATCCTTGGTAAAGGGTAATTATCATCTACTGTGTAAGTATTTAAGGCTGTATAATTTCCACACAATCTATCCTTATCTTTCTCATAAGAGATCAATACTGGAGTGATGACACAATACTTTGGGGTAACATCTTCTTTTTCAATAATATTCATTTTCAATAAGGTAGAAATATTATCTTTAATGTCGTTCCTCTTAGTGGGGGAAGAAGTATAAGGTTTTTTCTTCAGAATAGGAGGAATATCACTCAAATTACATGATAAAGAAGTTTTTATTTACTCTTTAACAACTCCCAATTCATGGTATCCATGAGAAAAATCCATAGGAAAAGAAATAACTAAAGAGATTATAGAATCTTTCTGGTCATCAGTTAACTGATCACCAAATGAAGCATTAAAAATTTCAGACAATAAATCTTCCATTTCCTCTGTTGGTCTTCCTTTACACTGAATCAATGAATAAAAAGATTTTAACAGGTGTGCAGAATGTTTTTTAGGAGGAGAAATTTTAGATTTTCTTTTTCCCTTCATTCCCAATGTGAAACAACTATTTTATGTTTCCAATTTGATACCAAACCTGGTTGAAATGTCATTACCCATTATAAATCAATTGCTTAAGTTATCATTTTTTATCACATTAAATTCACAAACAGCTCTGAAAAATCCACTATTGTATTTAAAGAATACAGAAGTTTTGTACTTGCCAATGGGACATAAAACAAAACCATATCCTTTCCATTTTTCAGATGTTATAGGTAAAAATTTACTATGATACTTATTATCTATTGAAGCAAGTGCCTTTTTAGACACTACACTACCACCAGCACCAGAGTCAAGAAAAACCTCAACATTTTTACTATTAATGATAACTGGTGCTCTCAAAGGGGAGATAGATATGGAACTGAAAGTAATATCTTTTATAATTTTAGTATTTTCTACTGAAGATAAATCCATGTTACAAGTTTCAGATAAATTATCCAAATATTGTAAATCATGTTCTAGAATTAAAATACCATTGAGTGAATTATTATCATAAGAGATATTACTATCACAGTCACTTGAAGATTCATCAAGGTCAACTGTAGAATCTTCATGATCTTCAGTTTGTTCAACAAGATGAATTTTCTTGTCACAAACATGTCCTTTTTTCCATGATTTTCTACATTTAAAACAAGTATTAGTTGCATATTTCTTTGGTGCAACTGGAGAAGAGGGCTTACCAGGCCTCTCTGGAAGTTTTGATAAAGGTTTGATTTGATTATGAGAAGGCTTTAAATGATAATTTCTTGGTTCACATCTTTGGTTGAGAAAAACATAATTACAGATATTAATAAAAGAAGAATTTCCCTCACATGCTCTGTACTGGCTAAAATCGAATCCCTCAGTGAATTTGGTAATTTATAGAGTATTTTGTCTCTCCAAATATCATAATTTATTTTTGGACCCATAGCTCTAAGAACTTTTGTTATTCTCATGAGGAAACTAATAGGTCTCTCAGAAGAAGAGGATGTATACTTAGCATTCTCATATAAACTTTGTTTTTCCAATCTGAACTTCAAACAACCAAATTTATTATCAATTAATATTTTCCACTCAGCTCAAGTATAGTGATGATTTTCAAGAAAGACAGACTCATAAATTATCAGGGAAAAATAAGAGAATAAATAAATCAGCTTAGAGACTATTTCTTCATCTGGAACCATATAAGAATTTTTTTGAATTATCAATTCTATGAATAAAATGCTGCCACTCAGATGAAGAATCACCATCAAATGTGGGATATTGATCTAGTTTAGGCCAATTTTTATCGCTACTCGGTTCAAATTTAGAATTATTCATGGTAATTAATTCCTGAAGCCTCGATAGGTGTTCATAAATTTCATTATTGACAGAAACAGCTGGCTCATGATGAGTATTTACAAACTTTTTGTGGTCCACAGAAGAAGTAATAGATACATTGTCAGGCTGTTTACTGGAAACCCTTAAAGGGGGGTAAGAACTACTGCTCTCAGGTTGTTTACCCTTAATCTTGAAGTATTTATGAGTAGTAGTGTCAATTTGAAACTCAAGTTCATCAGGAATAGGAGGTAACCTTGTGAATTTCCTCTCAAGATTAGACAAATAATTTCTCAACCTAGGAATTCCAGATAGTTATTCATTAATTTTTGTTGGAGATAAAACATTTCTGTCTTCATATACTGTGAATTTATTACTCAAAGCTTGAAAATCAGTTTTCAATGTTTTCAATTCCTTATGTAAGGATGAATTTTCATCTATTAATTAAGTGTTTTCATTTACAAGGGGTCTTACATCATGAATAATTTTGTGTGAAATTAGAAAACTTATCCACAAGCGCCTTCTGATCATTTTTCAATTGTTTATGATGATCAATAACAGTATTTAAGGTTTCTTTCAATTTAAAAAAGCAGTAATTTGAGTAGAAGAACTCACTTTACAATATAAATGAAGATTATTTAATCTGTCATTCTGATGTTTCAACAAATCTCTCACTAGTCTATATTTGATAACACCAAAATCAGGAGAATCTTTTAATATTTCCTCAGAAGTTTTCTCAAGCAAGACATAAATCTCAGGGGCGACAGAATCATTCTTAATTTCAAGAGAACGATTAATTAAATAAGTTGAATTTAATTGTAAAGGTTCATTAAATGGCAATTTACTAATTACATCATTTGGGCTACTTATAACAGGAAGTTCTCTGAATAGGTTTATCAGCTCTTTCACCATGATAAACAATATTACCTGTAGAAGAGGATTTATGTCAGCTAGGCTGCTAGACTTACCCAGTAAAATAATTAATATTTTACTGCGATGAAGCCATGCCTTATTTTTTTTTATTTTAATTAATTATAATATATTTACATTAAATTTACTTATAATCAATTAACTAATTACAAAAAGGTAAAGTTATTAAATAATTAAAATTAATATTGAAATTTCCCTTATATTTTTACTTTCTAACACCGTGCTCAATGACAGGTTGAGAGAAATAAAAATTAAATATTAAAATAAAGAGAAAAAAATTTAAATTAAAATAAAATTGAATATTAAAATAAAAATAAATATATTCAAAAAATTCAAATTACTTATTTAGAATTGACATTCAAAGTAATTTTTAAATAAACTAATTTACTTTTTTCATACACAGTAAATACATATTTTCTGGCACCTTCTTTTTTGAACAACCTTATTATTTGAAACTGTTTTTCTGGAATATTCTTTCCTTCTCTCATACTACTGTATTTAGGATTTAAAATCTGTGCTTTGTCTCTCCTTTGCCTATATAAGGCCTCCCTTTCTGGTTGTCTTTGATCATCCTTTACTTCCTTATTATTTTATTAAACCAATTTATTACAATCATGTATTTATTACAACTTATTGTTTTCAGTATTTACTTAGAGCAATTATAAATCTTTAATTATAATAATTTAAAATTTTTTTACCTCTTTTAATTGAGTAAAGTAAATAAAAGATAAAATATACGTAATTTAACTTTGAAATCTTAAAATCCACCTATCACTGCTGTTGGACCTGCATTAACAATCTTCTAGACCAAAAGAACTCTTTGAAACTTGAGGCCCTTTCTCAATTGTCAATGGCCCATTGATATCTTGAAGCTGGCAACCGATGTAGAAGATCATATAGTACTAGCTATAGCCCTTGACCAAGGGAGTTGGAGAAAAACCAGAAAGAATAACCCCTGTCCCTTTAGTAAAACAAGTGAGATTTACCTGTTGCAGAAAATTGGAGATCTGTTTGCTAGACCCTCTAATTAAACACTCTTGACCTCTTTAAAAGTGAAGATAATAGTCCCAGACAGACTGCCAGAAAGAGTGGAAATGAACAGCAATATATTCCAACAAAAAACCAGCAAATGAGACAGTGAGGAACAGAGAGGTGATGAGTAAAGAGATGAGATGCTTCCCTAAAAATCTTCCCACACACACATCATACATCCAGTGCACAGACCACCCCGACCAATTCCCTGCCCAAAATCTAGCTTTACCAGCCTTTTTCATGCGTAAAAGTGCATTTTAGGACTTCCCCAGCACCTATGCGGGCACTCCGCTTAGGGGAGGGCAGGCCGCTTCTAGGCCCTAAAACACTCATACAACCCATAAAAACCCTTAAAACCCTAAAAGCCCATAACTTCACTAAGAAACAAGATAAACACACATAAGACATACCAAAATGAAAAGAAAATAAAGGAAAATAAGCTGAGACATAATAAGTGACCCTAGCTTAAGCCTACATAAGCACCACTAAGAAATAAATTTCCGATAAATACCAATAACAACACCATAACTACCTATCACCTAAAGATGAAAAAATCCTCTAATAACACCATAAACCCAAATAACACCCTACATACCAAATACCCCCAAATATGCACTCCAAAGGCCTACCCAGCTTTGGTTCACCACATCCTCCCTCCAATCAAGAATGTCTCCATTTTTCCTTTGTCAACAACCATGTTTGAACACCTCTCCAGAATCTTTATAAACAGCCCATTTCTCTATTCCACCAGCTCCTATTCCATCCTAAGTGAACTTCTGAACCAGAAATTCAAGCTTCTTCTTTAAAACTTCTCTTGAACCATGCCTTTAAATTAAATCTATCCCTGTGAAAAAAAATCTCTTTCTTCTGTTCCTGAATTCCAAATCTGGCTGTACAAGCCTCTAACAATGAAAAGTGATATCCAGTTGACCAGTCATCCCAACTATAACCTTCTAATAGCATAAGATTTTCCTCATTTTTTAGTCTTGGGGTACTCACAACCCTCAGTTTAAAGTCTTGGGGGACTAACAGACCTCAGTTTAAAGTCTTGGGGGACTACCAGCCCTCATTTGATAGTCTTGGGGGACTCCAAAAATTCTCAGTTTATAGTCTTGGGGGACTGCAAAAACATGAATCACAGAACCCAGAACCAGAAATCAACCAGAAAAAGATTTAGAGAAGTAACTAACTTTCTGGGGTAACTGTATACAGAGCTTCCAGCCCATCAGTCACCCCCAAACTTGCCTTTACAAAATTCAGAAGTTCCCCCTTGGATCCTTCTGCCTTTAAACTTCCACCTCACACTGCCTCCCATTCCTCATTTTATAGTCTTGGAGGACTTTCCATCAAATAATCTTGAGCCCATAATTAAAAGATCAGTTTAAAGTCTTGAAGGAATTTCCAGAAAAAAAATCTTGAAGATATATCCCATAAATAACAGATCGGTTTATAGTCTTGAAGGACATTCCAGAAAAAAAAATCTTGAATATATAGCCCATAAATCCCAAACCAAAAACCATCAAAGCCAAAAAATTTAACCTCCTTTAACAAATAAAACAAAAAAATGGTATCCCTCAGCCAATTGATGAGCTGATCCCCTGATACCTTGCCCACATCCAAGTGCACTTTGATTTGGATACACCTTAAATAATTTAAATGATTTGAAATAAGAAACATAAATTAAGGGTAATATAGAGAATAAAAATTAAAAATGACACTAATTAAAATAAAAATAAAATAAAATAAATTGATAAAATAGCATTTCCTGGCCAATTGATGAGCCTTTCCCCACCAATGCTTGCCCACATTTAGATGACCCTGATGTGGTAACACCCTATATTTTTGATTTTATAATTTTAACAACCCCCATGAAAAAATTTAAAGAAAAAATGAGAAAAAAGAAAATAATCTGAAACTACTGTCTAGAAAAATCATAACTAAAAAAATCCAAGAAATTCCAGCTCCATGGATGGTCTAGATTAAGAGAAGGTCCAGTAAGAGAAAGTCCAGTCCATATAAATGATCAGTGGGTGGGCTCTCTCCAATAAGTAAAAATGATGGGAGACCACCAGTGATCCACCACCAACCCAAAAAAACCAAAGATAAAGAAGCCAGTCCCAAACCAGTTTAAAGTCATAGTGGACTTGAAACCTGAATAATAATCAACAGAACTAGAGTTAAACTAGGAAAAACAAAAGACTTGAGAGAGACATTCTGGGGTAACTGTTCTCCAGAGCAGCCAGCTCATCAGTTACCCCCACACTTGCCATAATAAAATCTAGAAGCCCTTCTGGGTACCTTCTAACAAAAACACAACATCCAACACAGTACACCAAAACCCATAAGAGTGAAGAGTCCAGCACTTGAAAACCAAAGGAAATTCCAGTTTAAAGTCATAGAGGACTAAAACTTGTGAAAAGAAACCAATACTAGGATTCAACCAAATTAAGAAAAAGGGTTGGAAACAGACAATCTGAGGTAACTGTTCTACAGAGCAGCCAGCCCATCAGTTACCCCTACAATTGTCAAGATAAATTTTAGAAGCCCCACCCATGGGTACCTTCTAAGAAAAATTTTCCAACACAAAAGTTTCTCTTCAACACCAAAAATTCCAAAATTTAAAGAGCGTTCCATAGTTTATCATCATTGTGGAGTCAATCTTCTTCATGTCATGTGCCTCTGGGATAGAACCTCTTCCCCTTATCTGCAGCCACTCTCTTCTCTAAGACTGCACCATCCAACTCTTCCAAAACATAAGAACCTCCAGACACCTGAGATCTGACTCTGTAAGGTCCATTCCATCTGTTGGCAAACATTTTTCCCCACTTACTCTCCAAACTTCTATTATAAACCAAAACCAAACAACCAGGTTTCAAGGGATTCCTGAGTCTATGAGCTAACCTCTTGTCCCAGTATCTGACTGATTTATTCCTAATCTTCATCATTCTAGAGTATGCCTTCTCTTGACATTCTTCTCTACATTCCAACTGTTTCATCCTTGTACAAAGCAATTCTTCTGTTGAGTGCACCTCATCCCAATAAATTCCAAGATAAGAGACAGCTTCCAAGTCCACTGGTAGAACAGTTTTCTGAACAAAAATTAACTCATAAGGAGAATATCCAGTTGTCCTCTTCATAGTGACCCTATCAGCAAATAACACCAAGGGTAAATAATGCCTCCACTTTTCAGCACTATCCCCACACATATTTACCAAAGCATTATTGATAAATTGTTGGCCTCTTTCAACCATGCCTTCAGCTTCAGGATAATAAGGTGTATCAACTCTAACTTTAGAACCAACACTAGCCACAGCTTCTTTAAATTAGGCACCAAACTCTGGCCCGCCATCAACAGTCACCAACTTCATCAACCCATACCTATAAATTCACTCCTTCTTCAAAAACTCTGCCACATACTTGGCATTCAAATTAACTAGAGGCACTGCCTCAACCCAACCTGATAAATCATCTCTGTCAACAATTAAGTATTTATACCTGCCCTCTTTAATATGGACAGCATCCAGACTGACTCTTCCAAAAACAGTTGATTCACCAGTAGCACCGCCAACCTCTTTAGGTTTCAAGTGACTTCTTCTTTAACATTCTTCACAAGATTGAACCCAAACCCTGCAAAGACAACCTCATACCTGGCCACCAAAATATGTCTGCTACTCTTCTATAACTCTCCCCAAAGCCTTTATGACCAAGGTCTTCATGGAAAGACTTCAAAAGCAATTCTTGACCCTTCTTCTGAGTCACCACCACTTGAGAATTTGGATGTCTCCTCCTCATCAACCGCCTACCTGACACATAAAATCCAGGACTCTTCTTCTTGATTGCCAACCAAGTATCATCATCACAACTATCTGGCCTCTCCAAGGTCAACAGATATTCCACCATAATAAAATAAAACCCAGACTGACCCCAGGTCTCATCTTCAAAATCCAACAAAACAACATCCAAGGGTACAACTCTGTCATCAAAATCACCAGTGTGAACATGAGCCAATTGACCAGCCCAACCAGGATACCAATCCTTAAATTTCGGAACATCCTTCTATTTCGAATGAATCTTGTGAGAATACAGGTCACTAACAAAAACACCATTTTCCAAATTTGAGCTGTCTCAAAATACAACTCCATCTTCATCAACAAAAACATCCTGATCACCAGAATCAAGATCAGATCCATCCAGTTTAGCCTCTTGGGGGAGGTCAGAAAAATCTTTAGCACCCTTTGTGCTGGCCCTAACCACTGGAAAATCTTCATCAAACTCTTCAGCCTCAAAATCTTCATCTGTAGGTGGCCTCCTTGATACTCCATCAGGCATTGTTAAAGGTTTGCCTGGTTTGTTTACCAGGTCAACAGAAAAATGTTGAATAAATGCCACCCACCTAGTCATTGGAGCATTTGGAAGACTAGGTGTATTGATCATCTGAACCAAAGATTTTGCATCCACTTGCAGCTCAAAATGCTGCCCCCACAAAACAGTCTGTAGCTTCTTTAAAATTTTAGCTACACCACACAATTCCAACTTAGGTTGAGAATACCTAGACTCCACCTCATAAAACACCACAGACTCATATCTTACTGGCCTGACCCTCCCAGTTTTATCTTCCTGAGACAAAACAGCACCAACAGCAATATAGCTTGAGTCCACTTCCAGATAAATTTTTCCAGCACCAACACCATAATCTAACTTGTGAAGAACAATATCTTCCCCAACAAACTTTTTTAACTTCTGAAAAGCCTCTTCACACTTTTCAGTCCATTCCCAATATAAATCTTTCCTGGTTAACCTCCTTAAAGTTGAATCCAACAAAGAAAAATCCTTAATAAAAATCCTGACATATACACACACACCCAAAAATCCCCTGACTTCAGTAGTATTTTTAGGCCTTGGCCATGACTGAATTTTACTAATCTTTTTCTTTGCCACAATCCTTCCCTCTTTACATACCACATGACCCAAAATTTCCAAATCAGGGACACAACAACAGAATTTTGACCCGGAAATGGTCAAACCAGCCTCTTCAATCCTAAACAACACTCTCTCTAGAGTTATTGCATATTCCCATACAAACCTCCTTATTCCAGGGTTCTCCATTAACACCTCATTATCATAATCAGTGGATGGTCATTTAATTCTACCATCATCAATAAAAATACTAGCATGAGTTGGAACCTCATCCTGAAAAATCCAAGCCATCTGTGCTTGATATACTGCCACTTAAGTAGTTGCTCCTTGAGGAAACCTAGTGAGCTGAAATCTTCCCAAAGGAGTCTCAAAAGTTGAAGAGGCCTTGAATCCATATGAAGCTCTCTCTCATCATAACCACCCATAATATCACCCGAACCATAACACACCCTTCCAGCAAAAGCTTCAACAAAATCCTCTGCACTTGGTGGCATACCAGCGTCTTTGATAGTGACTCTATTCAAGGCTCTAAGATCATGAACCACCCTCAACTTTTTATTCTGCTTCTTTACACAGAAAACCGGACTTGAGTAACTGGATGTCAATTGTTTTTATAACCCAGTTCTGACTATTTCCCTAACAATCTCCAGAAAATCCTCTCTGATAGCAGCTGGAATGGGAATAGTTTTTATTTGCCAAGGTTCATGAAAACCACAGGAATCAAGTAAGGTTCCCAATAAGAGTGCTTCAAAACACCCCTTTCCTCCTCAACAAAAGCCACAGCTTTTTCCCTTAGCACAATAACATGCAACAACAACTTATTTTCTTCTTTAGACAACCACCCATCAGGAGAAAAATTAACAACTTTAAACCTTTCCACAGTCACCCTAGCCTTCTCTACAAATTCTGGAGGATTCTTAACCAAAGGAGTACAGTACCAATCTCTTGACAAAGGAGGTCTATTCAAGGGCGGATTCAAACCCACAGGCATAGGCTCATTGACAGGCCTAATCTTCTGTGCTACCTTCTTATACTTTGCCACTCCACATTCAACTTGAGGGATCTTCAGGAAATATTCACCACCAGACCTGGAACAAAAACCAAGGGCTTCCCCATTGCTCATATGTGTGGCCAAGGTAATGTTTTTAAAAGGTGTAGAAGAAACCCTAGCGGTGGAAAATTAGGAGGACTTACTTTTAGACCCCAATCTCACCACTCCAAAACTTTTCTGCAATTCAAAAACTTTATCTTCACTTCCATCTTCCAAATCTTCAAATCTTGATTCATCTTCAGAATCAACTCTTTTAAAATTTTTCAGTTTAACCTCATGCTGGAGGTCCGAAAATTGATCTTGATGATCTTCACAGAAATATTTTGAATCTTCTTTCTTCATTATCTTCAGATTATTTTCTTGATTTTCTTGAATTATCTTGAAATTTTTATCTTCTTTTCTTGAGTTTTCTTCTGACCTACAAAAATAAACAGGGGTTTCCTTAATGCTCCCAGGTGTGGCCCAGGTAATGTTTTTGAAAGGTGTAGAAGAAACCCTATTGGTGCAAGAATGGGAGGACTTACTTTTAGACCCCAATCTCACCACCCAAAAACTTTTCCGCATATCTTTCAATAAAGATATATAATCAATCAATTTACTTGAGCTTGAATTAAAAATAATTGAGAATTTCGAAAGAGAACAGAGACTTGATAAAAAACTTGATGAATACTTGCAGAGAAGAGAAACATTAAAAAGAGAAAGTTGAAAATCCACTTGGTATATCTCCAAGGGAGCTGACCTACTACAACCTGGGACTTCCTCATCTTGGGGAGAGGCTGTAGCACTAGGGTGATCAGCCCTCATTACTCTAAAAAAGACAGACTCTTACTTGAGCCTGAGCCACACTCCAAAAAACCAGAGGCCGCACCCACTTCTTCCCTTCTACTGCAACAATCCATGCACTGGCACATTGAAGATAAACCAGGCCTGGTCTTCTCACCATCCTCTTCAGGGGATGATAAACTCATGTGAAGTCTCCTTTCATCTTCACCAGTTAACTCCCAACTGATTCCCAAATCAAATTGATAACCAATTCTTACCTGAAAATCCACATGAATGGCCCACCCAAAACAGCTTTAACTGTTCCCTAAGCAATATAAAAATTAACCTTCCATGAGGCTCCACTAACATCTAACTTCACAAACTCAGAAATTCCCACCAATTCAGTGACATGGCCACCAATCCCTCTCAAATGCCCAACAATACCAGTTTCAATGGGGAGGCCCAAATGAGTAGCCTCAAACAAAACAATCAGGTTTATCTGAGAACCTGAATCCACCAATGCCAGTTCCTCCCTTCCATTTAGAGTGACATTGACATAACCCAGAGGAGCAGAAAAATGAGTTTCCCACCCCTCACCAAAATTTTCATCAGAATCTTAAATGTATTCCACCTCTCCAGAAGAAACTCTTCTCCTTGTCAACAACTTTTTCTGTCTCTCAGCAAAACCTGGACTTATAGTATACAATTCCCCATAAGTAAGGGAAACCTGACCCTGATTCATCCTCTCCAGGACAGAGTCCATAACATTAACTTGACCAGAAACTACTGGCCTCTCAAAGTGAGCTCTTTGCTTCAACACCTTGGTCCTAGAAGATTCTTGAGGACCAGCACTACCAACAGATTTACCATCAACACGAACCAAACCAGATCCCTGACCTGAACCTCCAACACCAGCAGCCTTTGGCAATGAAGTAAAAGGGACATCCTCCTCAGAGTCAGAATCCACCTTTATTGGCATTGGCTCACCATTTGTGTCCAATGCGCCAAAACTAGGGGGGCCCATGTCAGCCATACCCTTCTGCATCTTGTACAGCTCCTCTTCGCTGTACCTCTTCCTAGCTGCACTTAGATTAGGATCCTCCTTTGAAGCATTTGGCTTTGATTGGGCCTGAGAACTGCTCTTAGGCCTTCCCACCTTCCCTGCTTCCACATCATAAACACCAGCCAAGTATTCACCACTTGACTGTCCACCACAAGAGTACAACTCCAAACCACCAAAGTAAGTAGAAAAAGAGACCTTATTGACCTCCTTCCCCTTTCCCTTGACATCCTCATCCTCCTTACCAGAAGACTTCCCTTGATCGGAAATCTCCTTAAACTTTGGCCTCCTTTGATTGAGACCTCCCCTTTTCCTGACCAAATCAACAGGAGCCTGCCCCTCACTGGGCTTCACAAATGAACTGTCAGGGAACTTGAAAACCCTGCCTTCAAACTCCACTTTTCCTTCAGACACATCCTTGTTCAATGCCCAACAATCATTGGACCTGTGCCCCCTCCTGCTGCAATAAGAGCAGACCAAAGGATCACTCCTACCAGCCCTCCTATCAAAATCTCTAGGCTGAGAAGGTGCCTTATTGACCTTCTTAGCCTCCTGAACAAAAATATGCAGCTGCTTTGTGAGATGAGCCAACTGCCCCACCACTGGGTCCCTCTCCTGTTCTGGAACCTTCACCATATTCTTCTCCCAATTCTTCTCCCTACTCTCCTCTTCAGCCAAAGCCTCATTGACTTTGCTGACATACTTAGCACACCCTTCCTGATAGGCGTCCACAGCCAATAACTTCAAATGTGCCTCAACAGCCTCCTTCAACTTATCCAAGGCAGGCAACTTCTGGTCCCCATTAGAAAGAGTCTTCATCAACTCCTTTCTTGACAACTCCTTCAACACATCCATCCTGACATCTTTAGCCAGGGCAGACCAAAAAACATTCTTGGCAGCATTTTCATGTGCCAGCTCCTCCACTTCCACCAAATATTCCACCACAGGATCAAACTGTAGAAGAAACTTCCTGTAACTATGCAAGTTACCAACACCACCATAAGATTGCCATTCACTGACAACCTTTTTAAGATCCACCATAGGGAACCTGACACCCCATCTATCCACCATCTCCCTACACAATAACTTTCAATCTCTCTTCTTGTAGCCAGACATGGCCACAATCTCCTTCTCCACTACCCTATAACCAATGAAGAAGATTATTTGCTTCACCATGTCCAGGTAGGAAGCACCATCCACTCCAGCAGCAGCTTCATACTTCTCCAGAAATCACTTGACATCCTCCTCATTAAACTTGGTACCATCTCAAGTTTTAATCCTTACACACTCCCTAACCATCACAGCAGGAGGACCATCTCCCCCACTGAAAGTCACTACAGGAATAGAAGAACCAGAAGCCATACTTCCAGTACAAAACACCAAAAAGAGCCAACCAAAGAAAACAGAGATTCCAAAGAACTAGCAAGTTCTACCCCACGTTGGGCGCCAGAAATGTAGACCATCCTATAGTACTAGCTATAGGCCTTGACCAAGGGATTTGGAGAAAAACCAGAGAGAAAATCCCCTGTCCCTTTAGAAAAATAGAGTGAGATTTACTTGCTAAAGTAAGTTGGTTCCTGTTTGCTAAAGCCCCTTTTAAACACACTTAACTGCTTGATGAGCCAAGAAAGTAGTCACCAGACAGACTACCAGACTAAAGAACTGAAATGTAGACCAATGTCCACACCAGAGACAGAAAAGATACTTGATGTAGGCTGAAAATACACACCAGAGACAGCAATAATACTTGCTAATAATACTTGCTATAGCTTGCAAGACTATAACAGAGAAAACAGTTGCCAAAGTTATGTTAAATGAAGAACTCACTTGCAACAAACACAGCCAAATTGTGGCCAGAAAACAGTGAAAACTGAGTGAGGAACAAGGATATCACCTCTGGATGGTTCTATGATAATTAAGGTTGCCCCAAACTGTCTTTTTCACTATGTACACACAGACCACTATCTAAGAGCCCATGCACACCCACAAATCTGGTGCCTGTACCCGCCAAATTGAATAAAAACCCTCCAGAAGTGCTCCCCAACCTTCTAAAACAGAAGCAGGTGGGTCGCCCAACGTCGGAGGTGCTGCCTGAAGCGGCCCGACCTCCCTGAAGCCAGAAAACCAATAAAAACAACTAATCTACTTAGAAAAATTAGCTACAACTACTAAAACCTTTAAAACACAGAATTTTACTATAACAACATTAAGACATGAAATATAGAGAAAAATAAGCCCTATCCAATGGTACTAAGCACTTAACCCTAAGACTTAAGGTTAGCCTTTAAAACAAAAAAAGCAAAATTAAACATCTATCTTTTATAAATGAAAAATGAGGAAATGACCCCATAAAACTTAGAATATAAAAAATGTCTTAAAGACATAAAATATAGGGAAAAACCAGGGCTATCCAATGATAGTACCCACATACCTGAAGACCCAATATCCACGGAATAAAACCAGAAAAATACCCAATTCCTTAACAGATGTCAATTAAGACATGCACAAACAGCGCCAAATCACACAACAAAGGCCCCTGCCAATTTTGGAAGACCACAACGTCATCAACCACATGACTTATTTTTTTGCTGCAACCAGGAATCAAACTGCGCTCCAAAATTTTGGTTCATATATTGACAATTGTCATATATAAATGTGGTAATTATATTGATTACTAGTTTTGGGTCATTTTTCACATTTCATTGTCCACATATATCTTTTTTAATCATCACTCTGTAAGTGGAATTAACTTGCTCATTTTATAGAGGGATGTTCCTGGTAAATAGAATATATATATATATTTTTCCTAGTTGACCAAGATAGAACTATATTGTTCTTAGTCCTGGAAGTGATATAAAAAATTAAATTAATTTAATTAAAAATTTTTAAATATTTCAGTTGACTTCTGTCCTGATAATTAAAATTTTATATTATTGTTTCAGTTGACAAATTGCCCTGGCAGTAAATTAATAATATTAAAAATTAATTAAATTAATTATATTAAATTATTTCAGTTGAAATTAAGTCCTGGAAATTAAAATTATTTCAATTGACAATAAGTCCTAGTAATTAAATTATTTAAGTTGACATTAAGTCCTGATAATTTAAATTATTTTCAATTGACATTAATTCCTGGTAATTAAATTCTTCTGTTGACTTCTAGTCCTGATAAGTATCAAAATATTACTAATTATAAAATTATTTTATTACTTCAGTTGATTTAATTTAAATCATGGTTATAAAATTGCCTTAAAATTAATAAAATTGTGATTATTATTTCAGATGATTTTTTTTCCTGATAAAAGTTATATTTTAATTATTCCAGTTGATTACAAAGTCCTGATAATTACTTATATAAAATTATTTTTTCTTATTTTTCTTTAAATAAAGTATAAATAATAACTGATTAAATTTTAATATTTCTTTCTCTCAGTTCAGTTTAATAACAACTATTACTGATAAAGGTGCTTCTGCTGGCTGTTGTGATCTTCCAAAATTGGCGGAGCCCTTTGTTGGTCTGTTTGGTGTTTTTTTGATATGTCTTAAATGGCATTGTCTAATAATTGGGTGTTTTTCTGGAATTATTTGGAGAATAATGGGACTTTAGGGATGTTACTATTATCATTGGATAGCCCCAGGTTTTCTCTATATTTTATGTCCAGTTGACATTTTTCATATTCTAAGTATTTAAGGGATTAATTCTCATTTTTCATTTTAAAAGATTGTCGTTTAATTTTGTTTTTCACGTTTTACGGGCTAACCTTAAGTCTTAGGGTTAAGTTCTTAGTACCATTAGAATGGGCTAATCATTCTCTATGTTTTATGTCACATAGTTGTTATCGCCTAATTATGTGTTTTAAAGGTTTTAGTAGTTGTAGTTTATTTTTATAAGTATTTTGGGTATTTTTGGAGGTTTTTGGTGGTTTTCTGGCTTCAGGGTGGTCCAGCCGCCTCAGGCGGGCCTCCTGACCTTGGGCAGACCACCTGCCTCAGTTCTAGAAGGATGGGAAGCATTTATAGAGGGTTTTTAAGAAATTTGGCACTCAGAAACGCCAAATTTGTTGGTGTGCATGTGCTCTTAGATAGTGGTCTGTGTGTATATAGTGAATAAGACAGTTTGGGGAAACCTTAATTATTATACAACCATCCAGAGGTGATATACTTGTTCCTCGCTCAGTTTTCACTGTTTTTTGGCCACAATTGGCTGTTTTTGTTGCAAGTTTAGTTCTTCATTTAACTCAACTTTAGCAACAGGTTCTCTGGTATAGTCTTCCAAGCTATATCAAGTATTATTTCTGTCTCTGGTGTGGATTTGCAGCCTACATCAAGTATCTTTGCTTTCTCTGGTGTGGAAATTGGTCTACATTTCAGTTCTTTGGTTTGGTAGTCTGTCTGGAGACTACTTTCTTGGCTGATCAGGAAGTCAAGTGTATTGGAAAAGAGGCTTTAAAAAACAGGAAAAAATTTAATGTAGCAGGTAAATCTCACTTATATTTTTATAAAGGGTAAGGGGGTTTTCTCTTTGGTTTTTCTCCAACTCCCTTGGTCATGGCCTATAGCTAGTACTATAGGATTATCTACATTTCTAGCGCAAAATGTGGGGTTAGGACCTACTAGTTTCTTGGAATCTCTTTTCTCTTTGGTTGGTCTTTTTTGGTGATTTCGGTTTGAAAGAATGGCTTCTAATTCATCTATTCCTGTGGTGACTGTCAGTGGGGGGAAGGTCCTCCTGCTGTGATGGTTAGGGAGTGTATTAGGATTAAAACTTGGGATGGTACCAAGTTCAATGGAGAAGATTTGAAGTGGTTTCTGGAGAAATATACAAAAGTAGCTGGTGTGGATGGTGATCCTTACCTGGAAATGGTGAAGCAGATCATTTTCTTTCTTGGTGATAGGGCAGTGGAGAAGGAGGTTGTGGCCATGTCTGGCTAAAAGAAGAGGAATTGTAATTTGCTGTGCAGGGAGATTGTGGATAGATGGGGTGTCAGGTTCACTATGGTTGATCTGAAGAAGTATGTCAGTGAATGGAAGTCTTATGGTGGTGTTGGTAACTTACTCAGTTACAAGAAGTTTCTGCTGCAATTTGATCCTGTGGTAGAATATTTGGTGGAAGTGGAGGAGCTGGCACATTAAAATTCTGCCAAGGATGTTTTTTGGTCTTCCCTGGCTAGATATGTCAGGATGGATGTGTTGAAGGAGTTGTCAAGGAAGTACTTGATGAAGACTCTTTCTAATGAGGACCAGAGGTTGTCTGCCTTGGACAAGGTGAAGGAGGCTGTGGAGGCCCTTTTTAAGCTATTGGCTGTGGACACCTATCAAGAGGGATGTGCGAAATAAGTCAGAAAAGTAAATGAGGCTTTGGCTAAAGAGGAGAGTAGAGTGGAGAAGGAAGAGAAGAATGTGGTGGAGGTTCACAAGCAGGAGAGAGGCCCAGTGGTTGGAGAAGTTGGCTTATCTGACAAAATAGCTACATATTTTTGTTCAGGAGGCTAATAAGCTCACTAGGGCTCCTTCTCAGCCTATATATTTTGATAGGAGGGCTTGTATGAGTGATCCTTGGGTCTGCTCTTATTGCAACAGGAGGGGGCACAAGTACAATGAGTGTTGGGCTCTGAAAAGAAATGTGTAAGAAGGAAAAGTGGAGTTTCAGGGAAGGGTGTCCAAATCTCCAGATGGTTCATTTGTGAATCCCAGTGAGGGGCAGCTTCCTGTTGATTTGGTAAGGAGAAGGAATGGTCTCAATCAGAGGAGGACAAGGTTTGAGGAGATCCCTGATCAGGGGAAGTCTTCTTCTATGGCAGATGAAGATGTCAAGGGAAAAAGGGAAGGAGGTTAAAAAGGTCTTTTTTTATACTTCCTTTGGTGGATTGGAGTTGTATTCTTGTGGTGGGCAGTCAAGTGGTGAATGCTTGGCTTGTGTCTATGATGTAGAGGCTGGAAAGGTGGTAAGGCCTAAGAGCAGTTTTCAGGGCCAACCAAAGCTTAAGGCTTCAAAGGTGGATCCTAATCTGAAGCATCCAGGAGGAAGTACAGAAAAGAGGAGCTGTAGAAGATTCAGAAGGGGATTGCTGATATGGGCCCCCCCAGTTTTGGTGCATTGGACATGAATGGTGAGCCATTGCCAATGGATGTTGATTCTGACTCAGAGGAGGATGTCCCTTTGGCTTCATTGCCAAAGCCTGATGGAGTTAGAGGTGTTGGTGAGGGATCTGGTTTGATTCCTGTTGATGGAAAAACTGTTGGTGGTTCTGATCCTCAGAAGATTTCTAGGACCAAGGTAGTGAAGCCAAGGGCTCAGTTCGAGAGGCCAGCAGTTTCTGGCCAATCTAATGTTATGGACTTGGCTCTGGAAAGGATGAGCCAGGTTCAGGCTTCCCTTTCTTATGGGGAATTTTACGCTATTAGTCCTGGGTTGGCTGATAGCTAAAAAAAATTGTTGACCAAGAGAAGGGTTTCTTCTGGGGAGGTGTAATACATTTGTTATTCTTGTGTGAAGTTTGGTGAGGGGCGGAAACTCATTTTTTTTCTCCTCTGGGTTATTTCAATGTCACTCTGAATGGCAGGGAGTCTAGGGCATTGGTTGATTCAGGTTCTCAGATTAACCTGATTTTTTGTTTGAAGCTAATCATCTGGGCCTCCTCATCAAGACCAGAATTGGTGGAAGTTTAAGACATATTGGTGGCCATCTCACTGAGTTGATCGGGACAGCCAAATTTTTAAAGCTGGATGTTGGTGGAGCCTCTGGGAAGGTTCATTTTTACATTGAAAAAGGTAATGTGAAAGCTGTTTTGGGTGGATGTCACCTGAAAAACTATGCACAAGGTCGAGGGTGTTCCTGGAAGTGAGATGGAGGGAGGAGTTTAAAAACTTTTTTGATGCACAAAGGAAACGTTCGAGGAAGTGATTTGAAGATGACTCAAAGGAAGAGCTACTGCTTTGAGATATGTTCCAGAAGAATTCTAATATAATTTAAAGGTAATGTTAAAATTCTTAAAATCTCACAAAGGGTTGGAAAATCAATAATCATGATTTAGGATTTTGAAATGATTACTGAGAAAATAAGGAAAGATACAATAATAATGATTTAACCTAAAGTTTTACCACTACTAATTATATATACGTTTTATAATTTAATTCTAAAGAATGTTGAACCAAAAACCCAACCCCTTTTATATCCTTTACTTCTCCTTGCATTGACCTCATACCCATCCACTATTCGGCACACCACAGACCATTAAAAAATACACCTGTTACACCTGGACCCTCCTCACTAACATCGGTCAACCCTTTAATCCTCCACTAACCATTTGGTACATTCCCACTACCCCTTTTAATAATCCACAGACACTTAATAAACCTTTTAGCGTAATATCACATTGAATATTGCGCTGTGCGTCGCTTTTTGAGGAAAAGACTGAGACACACTATTGAGAGATTGACTAATTTAGATTAAAAGTTTAGACTAGCGCGGTTGAATAGTGAGTACACAAAGGAAAGTTTCACTTGCTATGTAGAATTGTTTTCTGCGCTTCGAGTATGGATTTAGACCTCTGTATTATTGATTTAATGAGCTTCTTTGCCTCAAGTGTCACATGGCACGTAACAGATTCCCGGGTATAAAAACGCAAGCTCCATTGAGCATGAGACATATACCTCCCACACTATTTTCCCTTTTATTTAATTCTTGTTTATTTTTATTATTATGTCAACTTGTCCAAATCCAGCTCCCACTCCTCCTCACCCCAAAGCGGACAGTGGGCTCGTTACCGACAGTATTCCCAAGCATGCACGGCTTGTGAAACTATGGAATACTTCTGTGTTGAAATAATGACTACTTGAGGTCCTTGCCAGAAATTCAAGTTTTGCTGATGGAGACGGGTGGCATGCAATGTTTAGCAAAAAACTCTGACATCGAACAAAGGTTTACCAAGACCAAAGAAGTGGTCAAAGATATATGGGACGTGTCGATCGGTGATGATCAATCAGAAGCAGTTGAGGAGGAAACTGAGGACACCATGACAACCTGGGTAACCCAAGCCACTGGTAAAAAGGGAAGGGTAGAAGAGGAGGAAGATGAGGAGGAAGTCCCTATTTCAAGGCAGACGCCAAAGAAGCAGCGGATGGTCATTAAAGATGACGAAGAAGAAAAAGAAGTGGAGGTGGAAGCCACATCAAAGTTATTTCTAGAAGCTGACCCATTATTCGAAGTAAGTCCATTCTTCTGTTATTTTAGAAACTTTGTTACTGATGATCTTGTTTTAGAGTTCAGATTTCAATGCAGAAGTTCCGATTGCGGAAGCCGCACCATTGCTGCCACTTGAGGCAGATCAACCAGTGGTTGATTTCAGGGAGGACAACAAAGAGACTCTCGACCAGGTATGGTCCAAGAAAGCTCACCAAAGTCGATGAATTAGATTCATCAAAGAGTTAAGCGGTGAAGTCAATAAGATTGTTGATTCTTCCTCCTTTGATGTGGCCAAAGAATTACTGGAAATTGGGGAAGTGGTACCAGTAGGAGAGGAGAAGGTTTTTGAGAAATTTAGGAAGGAAATAAGGTTGGTTTTGGAGAAGATGAAGGGATTGGTTTGAGAGAAAATAAAGGAGAAAATTTAAAATGGAAGGAAAAAGGAAAATAAAGAAAGAGGAAAAGAAAAGTAGAAACAATTTGTATATTTATTTATTTTATTTTTTTGTTTTAATTAAAATTTTAATATTTATTTTATAAGATTTTGAGAGAAAAAGAAAAAAAAGAAGAAAGAAAAAGATTTGAATAAAATTTTTTGTTTTAAATTTTGAAAGAAGAAAAAATTTGAATGAAAGAAGAAAAGAAAGAATATATAATTGAAGAAATTTCAGTTTAAATTTTGAAAAGAAAAATTTAAGTAAGAAAAAAAGAAATATTTGATTGAAATAATTTTGTTTGACATGGAAATTTAATGAAAGAAAAATAAATTGTTATTTGTGAAAGTTCATTTATTGAAGTTTTGAGGAATTTTGGTTATTTGAAATAAAAGAAGAAAAGAAGAGAAGAAAAGAATTTGAAAGAAAGAATTAATTTGTTTGAAGAATTTTAAAAGAGAGATCTAAAGGTTGAAGTGAAGTTTGAGAAAGATTGTTGTATTAAGTTCGTGAAAAATTTTGATAGTTCAAAGATAAAGAAATAAGGGAAAGAAGAAAATTTTGAAAAGAGAAAAGAAAATTTAAAGGAATTTATTTTTGTTTAAGATTTTTATTTTATTATTTTATTTTATTATTTTGTTTTAATTTAAATTTAATTTTAATTTAATTTAATTTAATTTAATTTTATTTTATTTTAATAATTTTTTTTAATTTTATTTAATTTAATTTTAGTTTAATTTTTAATTTAATTTAATTTAATTTTATTTTAATTTAATTTATTTTAAAGAAGGTTGAAAACTTTTGAAAGAAAAAAGAAGAAAGAAGAAAAGAAAAATAAGGAAATTTTTTAGAGGTAAAGATATTTTAGATTTTAAAGAGAAGAAGTTTTAGAATTTTAAGAAACAAAAAAGAAAAAAAAGAGAAAGAAGAAAAAAAAATTAAAGAGAGTTTTAAGGTTTTGGTTTTAAACAATATTTAAGATATAAAGATTTTAGGAGTTCAGGGGCATTAGAAACATTGATGGCTGGTTCCCAGGATGTTTTGTCTGAGTCATCAAGGAAGCCTTCCCATTCCACGAGGTATTGAAGTTTCCTCTTGCGCATTCTTGAATCAAGGATACGGCTTACTTCCCACTCTAGATGGTCTTCTACTTTGACCGGTTCTGGAGGAGGTTGGTTCTTGCCTGGGTATGTTTCTCAAGCCAGTTCCAGGAGAGATACGTGGAAAACAGGGTGAAAAGCCTGCCATTTAGGAGGTAGCTTGAGTCGAAATGCAGTTTTAGAGACTTCAGAGTCGATTTCTAATGGTCCCAAGCGTTTTTCAGCCAGTTTCTTTGATGGTTGAGTCGTTTGAATGTTTCGTGCGTTGAGCCATACTTTGTTGCCTGGTTAAAAAGAAGGAGCAGATTGTTGATGTTTGTCGGCCTGTTCCTTGTACCTTTGAATTGCTAATTCCAAATTTTATTTAAGTTCCTCTTGGAGTGGTGATATGGTTTGAAGATAATGTTCCACAGGATGATTAGTTCCTACATGGATTGAGTTGAATTGAGGATGTCTTCCATAAACAGTTTCAAAAGGAGATTGTCGTGTTGAAGATTGAGTTGAGTTATTATAAGCAAGTTCAGCCAATTTTAACCAAGTGGTCCAATCGTCTTGTTGGTAACTGAAATACATTCAAAGGTATTGTTCGAGGATTTGATTGACCATTTCCATTTTCCCATCAGTTTCAGGATGATAGGCCGTGGAGAGGCTCCTCGTGATATTGAGTTGTCAACACAGTTGAGTCCAGAATGTGGATACAAACAATGAGCCTCTATCTGAAATAATATCATTAGGTAAGACATGTTTGGAAAATACATATTCTAGAAAGGATTTTGACAAATCTTCTGCTGTAGCAGTAGTAGTGGTTTTAATAAAAATAGACATCTTTGAAAATCTATCTACTATTACTAATATAGCATCAAAATAATTAGAAAGGGGAAGTTGAGAAATGAAAGCCATCGATAAAGATTCCCAAGGTTTAGAGGGAATAGGAAGCGGTTGAAGCAACCCATGCTTCAGGTGAGGGGGAGCCTTATTCCTATTACATTCGTAACAAGCTCTTATATAGGCCTTGATTTCTCTGGTCCTTCCTGGCCAGAAGAAATCCCTCACTAATAACTGGTAGGTTTTATCAACCCCAAAATGACCAGCTAATGGAGAATCATGTGGACTATTGAAAATCCATAATTTTATTTCATTAGTGTCGGGGATGACTACTCTACCTTTGAAAACTAATAGACCTGATTCAATACTAAATCTTTTGGCCCCTTGCTTCAAGAGTATTTTGTCTTTTAACCCTAATCAATAATTGTCCTTTGACTGAGCTTGGAGGATGTTGGATAGTGGATTTTGACAAGATTGAATTGTCATTGAATTAAGTTGATGAGTCGTTAACATTGATTCGTTGAAAATTGATTTCACCTTTGCTGGGTTCTTGTCAGCAAATGTGTCCCCCACTGAGGGTAAATGTTGTCCTGACGTGACAAGATATCTGGGACAATACAGTTCTTACCTGGGCAATAGGAAATAGAAAAAGGAAATTCAGACAGAAATTCAGCCCACCTGGCTTGACGCCTGGTTAAAACTTTGGAAGACATAAAGTATTTCAAAGCATTATGTTCTGTTAGAATTTGAAAAGGACTATCTGGCTGTGAAGAAAAGAGCACCATTTTTTAAGACAATTGATAATAGCTAAAAGCTCTTTGTCATGAGTTTCATAATTTAATTCTGCTGCAAGGAGTTTGCGTGACTCAAAAGCAACAGGATGAAACAATTTTGTTTCAGGATTTAATTGAGGAATGACCCCTGCGATAGCATAATTGCTAGCGTCTGTCTTGACTATTTTTGAAGCAGAAGGATCAAAGTGTCAAAGAATTGGGGCTGTGGTGAATGCAGTCTTCAGTGCTTCGAATTCCTTTTGTGCTGTAGAAGTAAAAACAAAAGGAATATCTTTTCTAAGAAGAGAAGTAAGATTGGAAATAGTTTTAGAGTAATCTTTAATAAATCTTCTATAGAAATTTGAAAAACCCTAAAATCCTTGGAGAGATTTAATGGTTTTGGGCTCAGGCCATTCCAGGACTTTTTGTACCTTTTTGTTTTCCATGACTAAACCATAAGTGGATAACATAAAACCCAAAAAATCATTTGATTTAAGATGGAATTTGCATTTATTGTGCTTGGCGTAGAGACCGTGATCTTGAAGTCAATTTAGAACCTGTCAAACATGATGAATATGTTCATCCAGTGTCTTTGAGAAAATTACAATATCATCTAAATAGACAAAAACAAATTGTTCGACAACATCCTGAAAGATGTCATTGACAAAAGTTTGAAAAGTTGATGGTGCGTTGGACAATCCAAAAGGCATAACTAAATATTCAAAACTACCAAATGTAGTGCGCATTGCAGTCAGTGGTTCATGACCATCTGCAATGCAAATAAGATTGTAAGCGCCTCTAAGATCAATTTTAGAAAAGAAATTAGCACCATTGAAAAGGGTAAGAAGAAATGACATAGGAGGAACAGGATATGCATTCTTCTTAGTGACTGTGTTGAGCTTTCTATAGTCAACACACAACCTAAGACTACTGTCTTTTTTCTTTACAAAAAGAACAGGGGAGCAGGTTGGAGATTTACTGGCTCTGATGAAACCTTTGGCTACATTCTCTGCAATGTAGTCTCAATGAACTTGAGATTTGTCCTTTGACAAAGAATAGACAGGACCTTCCAGAGGTACTGGACCTATTAACTCTATTTGATGGTCGTAGGGTCGATGAGGTGGTAACTTATTGGCCTTGTGGATTGAGAAAACATCGAATAAATCATGATAGATTTCCGGTAGAGTTTATTTAATGGCTTCAACGTTGATTTGGTTGTCCTCATCATCTTTGAGAGAATATGTCAAGGGAAGA
The DNA here is from genome assembly GCA_030280995.1 of Hemileia vastatrix. Lineage (NCBI taxonomy): Eukaryota > Fungi > Basidiomycota > Pucciniomycetes > Pucciniales > Zaghouaniaceae > Hemileia > Hemileia vastatrix. The sequence goes on along the minus strand of JASXTE010000007.1, from coordinate 20,828,072 downwards.
CCAGAATTGAGAGAGCATAATTCGATTACTTCGAGGCACTTTAAATCCTCTTCGAGTGAAGTCATCAAGCTAGAAGGGTTAACCAATTTCTCATTTAGAGAAAGATCAGATGCTTGCAAGTCATCTGGAAGAGATTTGTCCTCTAGCAGGACATTTTCAGGCAGGTTGTTTAACTCCCTATTGACCTGCATTGAAGAATCAAAAATATACTTTGTGCGTGGGGTGATCAATCCCCGGGACCAATCAATTTCAGGATTCCAATGTGTTAAAAAGTCATGGCCAAGAATGGTATTGTCCATCATTGGGGCATCCAAGACTGATAATTCCCACTCAAAGGGGGGAAAGTTCAGAAAGTTGAAAACCCATAAAACTTTCTTACTTACCCAATATTTGGGTTCTCTGATTCGACCAAGTAAATTGGAGTTCAATCGATATCTGTAAATTTTAGTTGTAACTTCTCGGCAAAAGATAATCTAACAAAATAAATTGAAGCTCCAAAGTCTATAAGACAACTGAAGGGGGTATCCTCCTTAAAAAGAATGAATCTCAAGCAGTTTAAGGCAACTCCAGTCCTTAAGACATGGAGGTTCTGTGCACTGGGCGAGATAAGATAGTTTGCTTTGCACACAAGTTAACTATCTACTAGTTTTTGACTTTGAACTAGTACCTTCTCTTTCCTTCAACTTTACACAATCTTCCAGCTTGTGCTTACCCCCACAATACATACATAACCCATTATCTGCTTGTCTCTTACTCTCAGCTTCTTTAAGTTCCCCTTTAGGATCCAGTATTTTTCTGATATTGCCTGTGGTCAAGATTTTAGGTCGAGGTTTGTCCTTTCCCTTAATAGGTTTGGATTGAGTTGTCTGTGGGTGTGAAGAAGGTCCCAATTTAAAATTTAGGCCTTGAGATTTTTTGGCGTATCAACAATGTTGAAGTCATCCTTGGTAAACGCCATCGAGTTCAAGGGTTCTATCCATTAAATCCGTTAAAGTAGTCATCTTTTGACCGTGAAGATTTAACTGATCCAGAATCCTTGAAGGAAGTCTTTTTTTGAAATGATACTTAAGGGCAGCATCATTCCAACCTACTCGAGTTTGAAGTGCTCTGAAGTTTAAAATATATTCAGAGGCTTTACCATTATCACTCATGCAAAGAAAATCAAGTTCAATTTCTGCGTTGTCAGTTTCATTAGGGTCACCGAACAACGTGAAGAGTTGGTCTTCTAACTTTTCCCAGTTATTAATAATTAAGTGGGTTTTTGTCAAAGAGAGAATGAGAAGATAAGGCTCGAACCATCTTTCTTCTTTCCTGGCTAGGAATGAAGAAGTGTAAACAACCTTTGATCGGTCATTATTGAAGGTTGCAGGGTCATTATGGAACAGGAGCTTGCAGGTTTGCAAGAATGGCCGCAATCTGTCTGGATTTTCTCCATTGAATTTATCAGGAGATTTCATGGAAGGAGTTTTGAATTTAGATCCCTCTGAAGACATTTTATTGGAAAGGGTCTTCATGAAAATTCTCATGAAGTCCTCCAGCAAATTAGATGGTCCAGATTCCAAAGGTTGACCAGAAGGGTGAGTAGCAGGGGTGGATGGCGCCTCGTGCATTGTATCCTCTCCTTCTTCATCATCACTAGAATCATCAAAATCTTTTAGGATGTCTTCTACAGATTGGACTTAATGTTGCTGTTCCATTAGGTCGAGTGGTTCTAAGGATTGAGTGCAGGAAACAGGCCATGTGGCTGTTGGCCTACCTCTGGCGCAAGCTCTAGTAGTAGAGTCCATAGGAGGAGTGCGTTGAACAGGTGCCATTTTAAGAATTTAGAAAACACCTGAAAAAAAGGACGTAGTAGTGCAAAAGAATGAGAACTACAGAGAATTAAATTATACTGTCACTGGAAGACCTATGCACAAGGTCAAGGGTGTTCCTGGAAGTGAGATGAGGAGAGTAGTTTAGAAACTTCTTCAAAGCACAGAGGAGAAGTTCGAGGAAGTGATTTGAAGATGACTCAAAGGAAGAGCTACTGCTTTGAGATATTTTTGAGAAGAATTCTAATATAATTTAAAGTTTTATAATTTAATTCTAAAGAATGTCAAACCAAAAACCCAACCCCTTTTATATCCTTTAATCCTCCTCGCATCAACCTCATAACCATCCACTATTCCGCACACCACAGACCATTAAAAAATACACCCATTACACCTCGACCCTCCTCACTAACATCCGTCAACCCTTTAATACTCCACTAACCATTCCATCCATGCTCACTACCCCTTTTAATAATCCACAGACATTTAATAAACATTTAGCGTACTATTACATTGACTATTGCGCTGTGCGTCGCTTATTAAGGAAAAGACTGAGACACACTATTGAGAGATTGACTAATTTAGATTTAGAGTTTAGACTAGCGCGGTGTAGAGAATCCTATAGTACTAGCTATAGGCCTTGGCCAAGGGAGTTGGAGTAAAACCAGAAAGAATAACCCCTGTCCCTTTAGAAAACAAGTGAGATTTACCTGTTGCAGCAAATTGGAGATCTGTTTGCTAGACCCTCTAATTAAACACACTTGACCCCTTTAAAAGTGAAGATAATAGTCCCAGACAGACTACCAGAAAGAGTTGAAATGAACAGTAATATATGGCAAGAAAACACAAGCCAATGAGAAAGTGATGAACAGAGAGGCGATGAGTAAAGAGATAAGATGATTCCCTAAAAATCTTCACACACATGCATCATACTGCCAGTGCACAGACCACCCTGACCAATTCCCCACCCAAAATCCAGCTTTCCCAGCCTTTTTCATGCATAAAAGTGCATTTTAGTGCCTCCTCAGCGCCCAGGAGGGATGCCCCTTAGGGGGGGGAAGGCCGCTTGGGGGGGGCCGCTGCTAGGCCCTAAAACACCCATACAACCCATAAATCCCCTTAAAACCCTAAAAACCCATAACTTCACTAATAAACAAGATAAACACACATAAGACATACCAAAATGAAAAGAAAATAAAGGAAAATAAGCTAAGACATAATAAGTGACCCTAGCTTAAGCCTACATAAGCACCATTAAAAAATAAACTTCTGATAAATACCAATAACAACACCATAACTACCCTATAAAACAAGGTAACCACCCATAAAAGATACCAAAATAAAGAGAAAAGAAAGGACATTAAGCTGAGACATAATAAGTGACCCTAGATTAAGCCTCCATAAACACTACTAACTATCATCTAAAGATGAAAAAAACACTAATAACACCATAACCCCAATAACACCCTACATACCAAATACCCCCAAATATGCACTCCAAAGGCCTACCCAGGTTGGGATCACCACAGCAGTTGAATAGTGAGTACACAAAGGAAAGCCGCAGTTGCTATGTAGAATCTCTTTCTGCGCTTTGAGTGTGGATTTAGAACTCTGTATTATTGATTTAATGAGCTGCTTTTGCCTCGAGTGTCACGTGGCTCGTGACAGTGGACCATTTTTGATGGATTGTCAAGCAAGAATTGGTTATCATTTTTGAGTTGACGGGTGAAGATTAAAGCAGGCTTTACATGAGTTTTTCATATCTTGGAGATGATGGCTGGGAGATCAGGCCTGGCTTGTCTTCAATGTGCCAGTGCAAGGATTGTTGTAGGAAAAGAAGGGAAGTGGGTGCCGCCTCTGGTTTTTTGGAGTGTGGCACAGGATCTAGTGAGAGTCTGTCTTTTTTAAAGTGATGAGGGCTGATCGCTCTAGTGCTACAACCTCTACTTAAGATAAGGAATTCCCAGGTTGTAGTAGGTTACCTCCCTTGGAGATATACCAAGTGGATTTTCAACTTTCTCATTTTAATGTTTCTCTTCTCTGCAAGTTTTCTTCATTTTTTTTGTCAAGTATCTGTTCTCTCTCAGGATTTTCAATTATTTTTAATTCAAGTTCAAGAATGAAGATTGGTTATATATCATTATTGAAAGATATGCAAAAAGTTTTGGATTGGTGAAATTGGGGTCTAAAATTAAGTCCTCCCAATTGTGCACAGCTAGGGTTTCTTCTAGCCCTTTCAAAAACATTACCTTGGCCACATCTGTGAGAATTGGGGAAACCTCAGGTTATTTTTGTAGGATGGAGGAAAACTCAAGAAAAGAAGAAGAAAATTTTAAGATAACTGAAGAAAAGCAGGGAAAAAATCTGATGATAATCATAAGAGAAGAAAAGAATTATTTTTTAAAAGATCATCAAGATAAATTTTTGGGCCTCCAGGATGAGGTTAAACTGCAAAAAATTTTGAAGAATGAAGATTGTCAAGATCAATTTTTGTGCCTCCAGCATGAGGATATACTGAATAATTTTAGAAGATGTGATTTAGAAGATGAATCAAGATTTGAATATTTGGAAGATAGAAGTGAGGATGAAGATGTGTAATTGCAGAAAAGTTGTGGAGTCGTTAGATTGGGGTCTAAAAGTAAGTCCTCCCAATTGTGCACCGCTAGGGTTTCTTCTACACCTTTCAAAAACATTACCTGGGCCACACATGTGAGCAGTTGGGAAACCATTGGTTTTTGTTTCAGGTCTGGAGGTGAAGATGTCCTGACAATCCCTCATGTTGAAGGTAGAGCCACAAAACACAAGAAGGTAGCGCAGAAGATTATACCTGTCAATGACCCTATGCCTGTGGTTTTGAACCCTCCTTTGAAGAGACCTCCATTTTTAAGAGATCTGTACTGTACTCCTCTGGTGAAGAATACTCCTGATTTTGTGGGACCCGCTTAGGTGACTGCAGAGAGGTTGAAAGTTGTTAATTCTGGTCCTGATGGGTGGCTGTCTGATGAGGAAATGAAGTTGTTGTTACTTGTTATTGTGCTGAGCGAGAAAGTGGTGGCATTTGTTGAATAGGAACAGGGTGTGTTGAAACACTCTTATGGTGTACCTTACTTGATTCCTGTGGTTTGTCACAAACCTTGGAAAATTAATCCTGTTCCAATTCTAGCTGCTATCAGGGATGATTTTTTAAAGATTTTAAGGGAAAGAGTCAGGACTGATTTATAAAAAAAATCAAAATCTAGTTACTCAAGTCCTGTTTTTGGTGTAAAGAAGCAGATTTGGAAGCTGTCAGTGTATCTAGTATATAAGTATTATTTAATAGAATTTATTAATGATCCTACTACTTATTAATAAATTATTTAGTTATTAAACCTCAGGGGAAGACTAATAAAATAGTTATACTCAAATAAAACTCACAATACTTAGATTTAAAAGTGTGCTAGTGGTGGAAAATAGATAACTAGAATATAGTTATAGCTTATATAAAGATAATATCAATTTATAAAGGCTTTATAATATATTTATGAATAATAATAATTGTGTTAAAATGTTTATTTTAATTTTAGTAAGTAAGTGATGTCTAATAACCACCAAAATCCTCCCTTACATATACCAAAATCCACTGGAGTGCACAGACCTTCAATCCAGATGATGTCACTCCTATCCCAGGCAATTACAGCACTGTGAGGGCCCATTACCTCCTTATGGAGTACACTTGAAGAGGATTCAACACCCAGACCTCCAGTAAGGACCCTACATCACAATTAATGATAACACAGACCCATACCATAAATAGAAAATCCAGATAAAAGCAGATACCATAAAGAAACAGGTAAAATAACGCATCCTAAAGAATATAATGAAACCCAAAGCATATAAAGGAAACAAATGAAATTTCCAAGCCCTCGATAACACCCCCAAGCATCCATATTAAACCATAAATCCATGAATATCCATCCAAGGAAGCAGATTAAGTTGTCCAAACTGAGTGTATGCGCCTGAAATAGATGTTTATTCTTCTTTAGGCATTGTGAGTCCACTGGATACATCCATATTACCTAAAAGAAGCAGAAAAAAAAGTTTATAGGCTATTAAGAGGCTAAAACCCAATTATATACCTAAATATACATAATATACTGCATATTTTACTGAATATGAGATTTATGTATACATATAAGCTTATGTATGTCAATAATTACTTAATATCACTTAAGATAAGTTTATTATGACTCCATTAACACCTTAATAAGTATTATTAGGCTATGGATAAGCTATTTAAACTACTATGATTTATGTAATAGAGTAATAATTATATATATATGTAATATAATCATATATATTATTGTTTTAACCTTATTTTTGAGATATAAGCTTAATGTACTTAAGGTTATCTTATTTTAAGTTAAAGAAATACTCAGTCCTAGGCATATCTAGGCTGAAACTTCCTCACCCAAAAAAACAATAAAAAAATGATAAAACATTTTAATTAAAAGTAAGGAGTGAATAGAAATTTTTTTTAAATTTTCTATAATACATATAATGAATAAACAGTATTATTTTAATATAATTTTTTTAAAGAGATTTTTAAGATCAGAGATTTCATTTTCTGGAATCCACTGGTCATATTCACTTGATTTATTTTTAAATCTTAATAGATACTCAACTCCCTTTTCTTTAGTAAGGTGTCTCTTTTTAATTATCTTTTCAATTTCTGCCTTTTCAACTATTTATTCAGTTTTCTGTTTATGCCTTCCTGATCTTCTTGGAAATATAGCAGTATCATTAGAATTCTATGGTTTTATAAGAGAAATAAGAAATACTAGATGTTTTCTAGCATATGGTGCATATAGAATAACCTCAACAGCATTATTACCAACCATCTTTTTAACAACAAATGGTCCAATGAATGGATCCTTCAATTTAACATAACCATTTAAATTTAAATATAGTGTAGAAATAAGGACTTCATCACCCTCTTTGAACATTTGTTCTTTATGGGCTTTATCCCATCTTTTCTTCTCATACTCAAACACCTTATTTATACATTCTTGAGCATGTTCTCTCCATAATTCTTTAATTTGAAGAAAAGATTTGGTACCTGGATGAATATTTAATCTAGGTAATTTATTAAGAGTTTTAGCAGGGGTATTAGGTACATAAGCCAACCATAACTCAAATGGCTTTTTGCCAGTGACAAAATGTACTTTACTATTGTATGCAAATTCTAAACCTTGGATAAGGGTTACCCAATCATGTGTGAATTTGTCATTGTCTTTAAAGTTAAGACCAAAAGCACAATATCTTCTTATCATATTCTCTAAAGTTTGTATCATTCTTTATGATAGCCCATCAATTTGTGGATGGTGTGCTTTAGAAAATTTCAATTGACACCCTGAAACATCCATAAGTGATGTCCAGAAATCAGAAGTAAATTTAGGATCTCTGTCAGAGACTATTGCTTTGGGGAAACCTGCTATATTTAACATTTGTGTCCACCATAAAAAGCTAAGTCCTTTGCAGAAACCTCTTTGTGGGTAGGATTAAATTTAAACATCTTTGTAAATCTATCTACAATTACCAAGCAGGACTTATAAGTCTTATGTCTTGCTATTGGCAAACCTGTTACAAAGCACATGTTAATAATTTCCCATGGAGCTTTTGGTTTCTCAATTTGTTGTAATAAACCAGCTCTTTTTCCTGTTAATTATTTATATTTTTGACAAGAATCTTATGTCTCAACATATTTTTGAACATCCTCAGAAATTTTAATCCACCAAGCTGTGTTTTTTACTCTGGCTAATGTTTTATGGTAGTCAAAATGACCTGCTAATATATCATCATGACATATACTTAACATTAACTCCTTTATTGAAGGGGAAATTACAATTACATTACTTAATTTTTTCCTGTAATATATAAAACCATCCTCAATGTGAAATTTTCATTTTTCTAATGCCTCTTTATACTTATTTGGTAATGTTTTTTTAAAACATTCATTGAAGCATTTGACAGATCATTTAATATTGTAGTGAGTTTACTCAAGTCAGGATCTGAAGCATACATATCAAGAATTGATTGCATAAATTCATCCTCAAGATCTACAATATAAATGCCATAAATGTTAATAATATCTGACTCTGGAACATAAGCAGGATTCTAATCATTATAAGGCAGAGGTACTCTAGATAACAAATCTTCATTAGAGTGTAAGGCTCCTGCTCTATGTGTAGTAGTCATCCTTCCTCTGTATTTTTGTACAGCTAATTGCCATCTAAAGATGTGTCTATTAGGAGTTTTCATGTTTAAGAGTGCCTTAACTGCACTACAGTCAGCTATTAACTCAAATTTTTGTTCTTCAAGGTAATAATGTAGCTTCTCAAGAGCCCATACTACTGCCGAAAATTCAAGTAGAGTAGCACCATATTTCAATTCACTACTTTTTAGAGTAGGTGAAATATAGCAAATTACTACTTCTGACATTTTTCCTTCAATAAGTTGTTTTTGATGCAAAGCAGCACCCAGACCAATAAAACTTTCATCTGTATTAAATACAAAAGGCAATTGGAAATCTGGTAATCCTAAGATTGGAGCTGTCATCAAACATTCTTTCAACTAATCAAAAGCCTGTTGTCTTTCATTATTACAAATGAAAGCTTCTGATTTCTTTATCAGTGTGGTAAGTGGTTCAACAATAAAATGGTAGTTTTTTATATATTTTTTATAATTACCACACATACCAAGAAAAGATTGTACATCCTTTACATTTTGAGGAATGCCAATATTCTTAATTTCAGCCACCTTACTTTGTTCTACACATATTTGTAAGTCAGATACAATATGACCAAGCACTTTTATAGATTCAAACCCAAATTTACATTTTTTCAATGCAAGGATCATTTTTATTTTATTTATTTTTTGAAATACCTTCTTTAAATGGATTAAGTGTTCATCATATGTCTTAGAGAACACTATGATTTCATCAATGTATACCATTAACCATACCTCAATCATTTCATTATGGAATGTTATATCCATTAACTTCTGAAATACTGATGGAGCATTTTTTGGTCCAAATGGCATCCTGACATATTTATAAATTCCCATGTGTGTTGTTATCAACAAAAGGTTCTGTGAATTCTTTTCAACAGGAATTTGATGGTACCCTTTATTTCCATCTAAACAACTTATATACTTAGCAACTTTAAGGGTAGCATGTATAGAGTCAATCCTTGGCAAGGGATAAATATCATCTACTGTAAATGTATTTAATGCTCTATAATCACTTCACAGTTGTGCTTTTTCTTGTTCATAAGAAATTAGCACTGGTCATATTACACAATATTTTGTTGTAGTTTCAACCTTTTCAAGAATGTTCATTTTTAATAAAATTTTAATATTATCCTCTATGTCTTTCCTCTTCATTGGTGAAGCAGGGTATGGTTTCTTTTTAAGACTAGCAGAAATATTATCCATATCACAGGTTAACTAATCCTCATTTCATGCAATTCCTGTACCGTCAGATTTAGGCAAGACAACTAAAATAAAGCTTATGTAAGGCTATAATTTAACTAGAAGGCCCAGTTTCTTTGTACCATGTGCAAAATCAATGTAGAATGCTTTAATTAAGCTCATAATATTATTTTTCTAAGCTTCACTGATCTGAGTGCCAAATGATGCTTTTGAAGTTTCTGTTTCAAGAAGTTCCATCTCATTGGATTCTCTTCCTTTTCACAGAAAATTTGTTACTGACTCAATGTGTAAGACTGTGTTAAAAGAATTTATTTTAAATTTCCTTTTACCATTCATTCCAATTGTAAAATTGTTATTAGCAGTGTCTAATTTCACACCAAACATTTTCAGAATATCATTTCCAATGGTAAATCAGTTACTACAGTTAGCATTATTCATTACTACAAAGTCACAAGTTACTCTTACATAACCATGTTGATGTTTAAAGAAAATAGCAGCTTTGTATCTACCAATGGAATGTAGTACTGATCCAAAGCTCTCCAATTTTTACTTTGAAGGGGTTCAAGCTTAGACTTATATTCACTATCAATTTTCTGCAATGTATTAGTAGAAACAACAGAACCCGCAGCTCCTGTGTCAATACTATATTAAAATTTTCACCAGAAATGATAGCTGGAACCGTGATAGGTGTCATTCTAAAGCTATCAGCTTGTATATCTTTAATGATTTAAGCATCCTCAAAATTCATTAAAGATTCATTTGAGTCCACACTCAATATTGGATTGTCAAAGATGGACAAATCATCTTCCAACATACAGACTTCATATTCATCACTATATGAGATATTACAGTCATAATAACTTGATTCTTTACTTTTTTCAGTTTCAGTTTCAGATTCACATTGATTTTCAACAAAATTTATATTCTTCTCATATTTGTGACCTTTAACCCAAGGGTTTTTATACTTATAACAAGTATTTGTCTCATAATTTTTGGTACTACAGGTGCAGTAGGTTTTTTCTGCTTCTGCTGAAGTGTTTTTGAATTCTTATTTTTCACAGGTTCAACATTTTTTTTATAAGTGGAATACCTTTCTTCATACTTATGGTTTAATAATATTTCATTGCAAATATTAATAAAGTCAGAATATTCAGTAACATTAATTGTTCTAGCTACAACAAAGTCTCTGACAGATATAAGAAATTTATATATTATCTTATCTTTCCCTAAGTTAAAATCCATTTTAGGCTCAATGGCTTTTAATATTTTATTTAAATTCATTGAAAATATCATAGGTTTGTCACCATTCAACAGATTATACCTAGTTTCCTCATAAAGTCTCTGCTGAGTGAGTCTGAATTTAGAACCTCCAAATTGTTTTTCAATTAGTTGTTTCCCTTCAGCCCAAGAGTAATCTTTACCCTCATTCAAAAAATCTTCAAACCATAATAAAGCAACATCCTTAAATAAAGAGATCAATTTTGATGTTATTTCTTCATCTGTTAACTTATATGAAAATTTCAAATTGTCAATTCTTTGGATAAAATTTTGCCAATCAGATCTGGCTTCCCCATCATAAGTTGGGTACTGATCTATCTTAGGCCAGTTCTTCTTATTGGATTTTATTTCACTAATCTTAGGTAAATTAAACAACTCATGTTGTGGTGGTATAGGGAAGGAATGAGATTCACTTTTGCCAATGAAAGGATTATTATGTTATTGAGTATACTTTTGATTATCCTGGTTCATTAGTAGATTGGTAGATTCAATCTCAACTTTTGTCAATCTTTGTAGCAGCTCAGAGACACTTTGATTTTCAGGGCAAAAGATAACTTAGCTCTTGATTCAGTTTTCAATAAATGTGTTTCATACAATTTTTCCAACTCAAAGAGTTTGTTTGAAAGTAAATTATATTTATTACTTATTGAATAATATTACAGAGTTATAGACAAATATTCATTCTCTAATTGTTTATTACGTGTTGCCAGTTGAGAAATATTTAATGTTAAGGATGAAATTGTATCACTTGTGAGCTTAACTGTCTGTTCCTCACAATCAGTCATTCTATTCCACAATGCTGAAACAATTCTATGAACAGGTGGATTATTATTAAAATCCTCCAAGTCTTCCTTCTCAATTCTCTAACTCTCTTGTGAACTTCTCATCTCACTAGTAAGTGGTGGCAACTGAGGATTTATTGTATTATAAATACTACTGTTGTTATTGACAAAATACAAGTCAGATGTATCTACATTGAAACCTAATTTTCTTAAGTCCTCCTCTATTTTCTGCACAGATTTGACATCAATAATATTACCTACATTTTAATTATCAGTATTGTGTTTAATCTGAGAGAGTAATCTACTTACCACAGGATTTGTGTGAGCCCTGATTTTTGGCGCCTTTGTTTTCCCTTGTTGGGGTGAACTGAAGAAGTGTGATGAGTAGGAGGATTCTATTTGAAGTTGTGACTGTACCATTGTTGATGGAACCAACTTCACTTCCATTTTTCTACTAGTATTTTATCCTGGGGTAGAGGGTTTCTGACTTGGCTGGCCTCCCTTTAGCTCTGCTAAAGATTGGTTCATCTGCTGGAATCCTACCTTGCAATTGTTCTGTGATTTCTCTACCTCCTTTAGCATCAGGGACTTTGATTCATCCAACTTCAGTACCTGTTTTTCAAGATGGGATGGTTGATCCTGTAGAGGATGAGACTTTTTTATTATGGTAATTTTTTTTAAGAGGGTGTCTTTTTCCTCTATGCTCATTTGCTCTTCCTGGGGGTATGACTGACACTCCATGTTTATGTCCTGGAGCAATGTTTTTGATATCTTTACACCTGGTATTATAAGAAGTCTTTTCACTTACATTGTCCTGGGGAGCACTTATATTGATAAAAATAACAAAATATCTTGTATACAGAAAGGAAAACCTATTGGAATTAGTAGATTAGAAGTATTAGCAATGTTATTACTAATAAAAAGCACTGGAGCTTACCCTGAATTTAAATCTTTATTTATTTAAATAAAATGTAATAAAAATTCAAAAAAATCTTTTAAAAATAAAAAATAAGCTTAACTAGACCTTTATAAGGGTGAATTAATATCTTACCAAGATTTAACCAAATACCAATTTAATTGGATGTTATATTGGTGACCAAAAACCAAGTGAAATCGGGTTTATATTGGGTACAGTTACTACTGTAAATACATAATTTTTATTATAAAAAATTAGTAAAATCATTATAAGGGTTCTTTCTCGCAATCACTGAGCTATGATGACCCACTTATATGCAGCAGACCAAAATATTTTGTTTGTTTTGAGCTATATTAAAGTAAAATCATGTCCCAAGGCTTATACTAAATAATAAGTAAAAAACTAAGGAAAGACCCCCAATCGTCAGTGTATCTAGTATATAAGTATGATTTAATATTTTTTATTAATAGTCATACCACTTATTGATAAATTATTTAGTGATTAAACCTTGGGGGAAGACTAATAATATAGTTATACTCAAATAAAACTCACAATACTTGGTTTTAAATGTGTGCTAGTGGTGGAAAATTGATAACTAGAATATAGTTATAGCTTATATAAAGATAATATCAATTTATAAAGGCTTTATAATATATTTCTGAATAATAATAATGGTTTTGAAATGTTTATTTTAATTTTAGTAAGTAAGTGATGTCTAATAACCACCAAAATCATGCCTTACTTATACCAAAATCCACAGGAGTGCACAGACCTTCAATCCAGATGATGTCACTGCTATCCCCAGAAATTACAGAACTGTGTGGACCCATCACCTCCCAATGGCGTCCACTTCAAGCAGACTGAACACCCAGACCTCCAGTAAGGACCCTACATCACAATTAATGATAACACAGACCCATACCATAAATAGAAAATCTGGATAAAAGTGGATACCATAAAGAAACAGGTAAAATAACTCATCCAAAAGAATATAATAAAACCCAAAGCATATAAAGGAAACAAATGAAATGTCCAAGCCCCCAATAACACCCCCAAGCATCCATATTAATCCATAAATCCATGAATATCCATCCAAGGAAGCAGATTAAGTTGTCCAAACTGAGTGTATGTGCCTGAAATAAATGTTTATACTTCTTTAGGAGTTGTGAGTCCACTAGATACATCCATATGACCTAAAATAAGCAGAAAAACAAATTTTATAGGCTATTAAGAGGCTAAAACCCACTTATATACCTAAATATACATAATATACTGCATATTTCACTGAATATGAGATTTTTGTATACATATAAGCTTATGTATGTCAATAATTACTTAATATCACTTAAGATAAGTTTATTATGACTCCATTAACACCTTAATAAGTATTATTAGGCTATGGATAAGCTATTTAAAATACTATGATTTATATAATAGAGTAATAATTATATATATATGTCATATAATCATATATATTATTGTTTTAACCTTATTTTCAAGATATAAGCTTAATGTACTTAAGGTTATCTTAATTCAAGTATAAGAAATACTCAGTCCTAGGGATATCTAGGCTGACAGAGGCTGAGGGCGATTTAGGGTCTTAGAGCCTTGAATAGAGTCACTATCAAGGATGCAGTGATGCCACCAAGTGCAGGGGACTTTGTGGAAGCTTTTTCTGGAAGGGTGTGTTATGTTTTGGGTGATATTACGGGTGTTTATGATGAAAGGAAACTTCACACTTATTCACGGCCACTCACAACGTTTGAGACTCCTCTGGGAAGATTTCAGCTCACTAGGTTGCCTCAAGTAGCAACTAAATCAGTTGCAGTATATCAAGCTCAAATGGCTTGGATTTTACAGCATGAGGTTCTGACTCATGCTGGAATTTTTGTTGATGATGGTGGAATTAAAGGAACCTCCACTTATTATGGAAATGAAGTGCTGAAGGAGAATCCAGGAATAAGGAGATTTGTTTGGGAATATACAATTACTCTAGAGAGAGTATTGTTTAGAACTGAAGAGGCTGGTTTGACTATTTCTGGGTCAAATTTTTGTTATTGTGTCCCTGCTCTGGATATTCTGGGTCATGTTTTATGTAAGGAGAGAAGGATTATGGCAAAGAAGAAAGTTAATAAAACTAATTCATGGCCAAGGCCCAAAAATACTACTGAAGTTAGGGGATTTTTGGGAGTTTGTTTGTACGTCTGGATTTTTATTAAAGATTTTTCTTTTTTGGATTCACCCTAGAGAGGGTTGACCAGGAAAGATGTGGAGTGGGAATGGACTGAAGAGTGTAAAGAGGATTTTTAGAAATTGAAGAAGGTGGTAGGTGAAGATATTATTCTTCACAAGTTGGATTATTGAAGGGAAGCTGGAAACAATTTATCTGGCAGTGTAAAAGTTATATTGCTTCTGGTGCTGTTTTGTCTCAGGAAGATAAAGCTGGGAAGGTAAGGCCAGTAAGGTATGAGTCTGTTATTTTTAATGAGGTGGAATCTAGGTATTCTCAGCTAAAGTTGGAATTGTGTGGTGTAGCAAAAATTTTGAATAAGATACAAACTTTTTTGTTGGGGCAGCATTTTGATCTGCAGGTGGATGCTAAATCTTTGGTTCAAATGATCAATACACCTAGTCTTTTAAATGCTCCAATGACAATGTGAGTGGCATTTATTCAACATTTTTCTTTTGATCTGGTGCACAAGCCAGATAAGCCTTTTACAATGCCAGATGGATTATCTAGAAGACCACCCACAAATTATGATTCAGATTCTGAAGAATTTGATGAAGATGTTCTAGTGGTTAGGGCCAGTGCAAAGCGTGCTGAAGATTTTTCTCTCCTCCACCAAGAGGCTAAACTAGATGATTGTTCTCACATCAACCAAGAGGTTAAACTGGATGGTTCTCATCTTGATTCTGGTGATCAGGATGTTTTTATTGATGAAGATGTGGCTTTTGTTTGGGATGGCTCAAAATTGGAGAATGGTGTTTTTGTTGGTGAACTGGATTCTCTTAAGATTCAGTGGAAGAAAAAGGAGGTGCTGAAGTTAAGGGATTTGTGTCCTGGATGAGCCATTTGTGTTGCTCATGTGTAAACTGGAGATTTTGATGACAGGGTTGTACCCTTGAATATTGATTTGTTAGATTTTAAAGTTGAGGCCTGGGGTCAGAATGAGTTTTATTTTATTATGGTTAAATATATGTTAACTTTAGAGAGGCCAGATACTTGTGTGGAAATCAAGAAGAAGAGTCCTGGATTTTATGTGTCAGGAAGGAGGTTGATGAGGAGGAGACAACCAAATCTTCAAGTGGTGGTGACTCAGAAGAAGGGTTAAGAATTGGTTTTAAAGTCTTTGTATGAGGACCTTGGTCATAGAGGCTTTGGGGAGACTTATGGAAGAGTAGCAGATAGATTTTGGTGGCCAGGTATGAAGTTGGCAGGTATAAATACTTGTTTGTTGCCAGGGATGATTTGTCTGGTTGTGTTGAGGCAGTGACTCTGGCTAATTTGGCTGCCAAAAATGTGGCAGAATTGTTGAAGAAGGAATGGGTTGATGAAATTGGTGACTGTTAATGGTGGGCCATAGTTTGGAGCTGAATTCAAAGAAGCTATGGCAAGTTTTGGTTCTAAAATCAAAGTTGCTACACCTCATTATCCTGAAGCCAAAGGCATGGTTGAAAGAGGCTATCAAGTTATAAAAAATGCTTTGGTGAAAATGTGTGGAGATAGTTCTGAAAAATGGAGACGTTATTTACCCTTGATGTTATTTGCTGATAGGGTCACTTTGAAAAGGACAACTAGCTATTCTCCCTATGAATTAATTTTAGGGCAAAAAGCTGTTCTACCGGTGGATTTGGAAGCTTTCTCTTATCTTGGAATTGATTGGGATGATATATGCTCAACAGAAGATTTGCTCTGTGCCAAGATGAAACAGTTGGAATGTAGAGAGGAATGTCAAGAGAAGGAATACTCTAGAATGATGAAGATAAGAAATCAATTTGTCAGATACTGGGACAAGAAGTTGGCTAATAGACTCAGGAATCCCTTGAAACCTGGTTGTTTGGTTTTGGTGTATAATAGAAATTTGAAGAGTCAGTGGGGAATGATGTTTTCTTACAGATGGAATGAACCTTACAGAGTCAGATCTCAGGTTTCTGGAGGTTCTTATCTTTTGGAGGAGTTAGATGGAGCAGTCTTAAATAAGAGCGTGGCTGCTTACCAGGTGATGAGATTTTACGCTACAGAAAAAAGAAGTGAAGAAGATTGACTCTGCAATGAGGATAAACTATGGACCAGTCTTTAATTTTGGATTTTGTGTGATGCTGTGCATCTGTTTTGTTGGAAACTTTTTTTGTTAGAAGGTACCCATGGGTGGGGCTTCTAGATTTTACTTTGGCAAGTGTTGGGGTAACTGATGGGCTGGCTGCTCTAACAACAGTTACCCCAGATTGTATGTTTCCAACCCCTTCTATTAATTTGGTTGAACCCTAGTATTGCTTTTTCTTCACAGGTTTCTAGTCCTCTATGACTTTAAACTGGAAATTCTTTTGGTCTTCAAGTTCTGGACTCTTCACGCTTATTGGTTTTGGTTTAATGTGTTGGATCTGTGTTTTTGTTAGAAGGTACCCAGGGGGGATTCTAGATATTATTTGAACCACTGTGAAGGTAACTGATGAGCTGGCTGCTCTGAAGAACAGCTACCCCATAATATCTGTTTCATTTTTTTTTCCTAGTTTAATCCTAGTTCTGGTTTTTTTATTCAGGTTTCAAGTCCACTATGACTTTAAACTGGCTTACTGGTTCAAGACTGGATTTTTTGGTTTTATTGGTGGAACACTGGTGGTCTCCCATAATTTTTACTTATTGGAGGGAGCCCACCCAGTGATCATTTACTTGGACTGGACTTTCTATGTAGCCAGATTTTTTTTCTTTTTGTTTCTATAAACTTTTGTGTCTATGGTTGTGTTAGATAGTAGTTTTAGATTATTTTGTTTTTTCTCTTTTTTTACTTTAATTTTTTTATGGGAGTTATTAGGATATAAAGAGGGTAAAATCACAAAATACATATATGGTTTCACTACATCATGATCACCTGGATGTGGGAAAGCATTGGTGGGGAAAGGCTCATCAATTGGCCAATAAATGCTATTTTCTTTCTTTTTCTTATTATTCTCTCAATTTCTATTTATTTCATCTTTATTTTTTATATCAATTCATTTAAAAATTATTTAAAGATGTATCCACATCATGGTGCACTTGGATGTGGGTAAGATATCCAGGGATCAGCTCATCAATTGGCTGGGGGATACTATTAGTAACTATAATTTAGCTCTTCTTATTATTATTATTCATTTAATTTTAAATTTTCAACTCTCATATTTTTGGTTAATTTTGTTATTTATTTTCAAGTTTTTTTAGTATGTTATTAGTTTAAAATAAATAAGAATAAAAATAAAAGATAAAATTAATAAATAAATAAATAAAAGAAAAATAAACAAATTTATATATATATATATAAATCTGTAAATTATTATTGTTCTTTTTAGTTATTGAATTTTTTTTTTTATTTTAATTTCTGGAAGAAAAAGCCTTCAGCTGTTGGTCTGGATTATGGTGGTGTTTTTTCCTTTTGTTAGGATTGGTGGAAGAACTGTGTTCTTTGTGATGTAGGCGGCTGGAAAGCATATATGGGTTGTAATGGTCAGGGACCGGAGTAGAAGGTAAATTTTTGGAAGAAGTGGAAGGTGTGCTTGATTATTCTATACATCTTCCAGTGGTCATCAAGAAGCTGTTTTCTCAGATTATTCTCAAACTCATTCAATGGACCATGGAGAGAAAAGGCTTTAAGCATGTTTGAAAACATCATGCTTAGGTGTTGTTTCATGTCAGTGTAATCCAGTGTTAAGGTAGTTTCTAGTCGTTGGCCAATCCCAATTGTAGTTTCAGGAGGCAGGTTTCCATATAATCAGAATAATAGGATCAGTAATTGTTCTCTGTTAAAGAAATTGGATTTATTAATTTGGTACTTACAGATTGGAGCTCATCAAATTGGTAAGCGACCGGGATTTGAGCTGTTGAAGAAAGCTGAATGGATGTTGAAGGAGGATCAACCAGATAGAGGGATGGATTCTCATGATCATTCTCTAAATGGTTTTGAAAAGATGAAGGAGAAGAAGGGTGTTCCTGTGGCCTTGTTGGAGCATCAGTGCTGCTGTTGTTGTTGTGGATATTATTATTGCTTGACCCAGTTGGGTTGGACACTGTTGGTGGAGTAACAGGGTTGTTGAAGGAAGGATCAGGAGAAGGTGACCTGGAAGCTGATTGTGATTTGATAGATGAAGATCTAGAAGAAAGGGAATTATAAAAAGAATAATTGGCAGCCAGAGGAGAGGTTTAGTTAGTTCTTCTTAAATTTAACGGATATGCAAAATGTGTTATAGTCCTGCAAGACTTTAAACTGGCTGATTACAATTTTATTTCAAGAATTTTAATCATCTATGGGTTCTGTACTCTGTCAAGACTTTAAACTGAACACTGGTAGTCCTCCAAGACTTAAAACTGGCTGGTTATTTAAAGATTTCTTCAATATTTATTTTTTGATTTTTTATTGCTACTGTGGATCTGTTAGTCCATCAAGACTTTAAACTGAACACTGTTGACAGTCCATCAAGACTTTAAACTGAGAAATGGTACAGTCCCCCAAGACTATAAACTGAGGATGGTTGTTGGTTGAGTCCTTCAGCAATATAAACTGACAATGTGCAGTTGGTGTGATTCTGGAAGAGGGCATCCAAGGGGGAGTCTCTTAGTTTTGTTAAGGCAAGTGTGGGGGTAACTGATGAGCTGGCTGCTCTGTAGAACAGTTACCCCAGAATGTTAGTTTGTTTCTTTGGTCTTTAATGGTTTGCTCTCTGGTTCTGTCTTTTTGATTCAGGTTTTGGTGTCCCCCAAGACTATAAACTGAGGGTTTTTGAGTCCCCCAAGACTATAAAATGAGGGCTTTTAGTCCCCCAAGGCTTAAAACTGAGAATTAGTCCCCCAAGACTTTAAAATGAGGATATTATTTTATTTTTAATTTCTAAATCAAGATTTTCAGGCAAGATGCAATTACAGAAAAGAATCAAGAGATGTAACAAAATGTTCAGCATTGGCTTTGAACTGGTGAATGAGGTTCTTCTTTTTTTCAAGGTCCTGTGGGTTCCTGGCAGGAGTGGATTGGAAGTAATTTAGGATGAGATGCTTCTGTTGAGAAGAATGTTGTTGGAAGTTGTCTTTTATGGTGGGCAATGGATTAGGCAGGCTTTTTTAAATTGTTCAAACATTGTCATCATCACTGTCTGGATGGAAAAGAACTTGAATTTTTTCAGATGGAAGTTCAGTATGAAGAAGTAATGGGCTTACCATCAAAGGGACCAGGGATGGTAGAGCTAGTTTTTGTAGCGAGGTTGGCACTCTTTTCTGAAGGGTGTAATTTGTTGGACAGTCTGGGGATTAAGATGGATGGTCTGGATCTTTTGGTGCTGGTGGAAGGTGGATCAGGTTGTAGAGGAGGAGAAGATGTTGAAGAGGACAATGGACCAGGTCTGAAACAAGTCATCTTCCTAGAGTGACCGGCATCACAAGAGGTTCTTTAGGGATGAGCTGGAGGTGTAATGGTACAGATGAGATTGTTGTCAATGCAGTATTGGAAAGGACCCATTTCAGTAGCAGATTTGAAGAGGAAGCTGAACATGGTGGTTGTGATGAAGGAGAATGTGGAAATTCTCTATTTGAGGGAGGAATTGGTCTTCCAACATTGGAGGAGCCTTTGTTGGTCTTTTTGGTGTTGTTTTGATATGTCTTAAATGGCATTGTTTAATATTTGGGTGTTTTTCTGAAATTCTTCAGCCAATATTGGGACTGCGGGGATGTGGGTATTACTGTTGGATAGCCCTTGGTTTTCTCTATATTTTAAGTCTTGTTGAAATTTTTCATGTTCTAAGTATTTAAGTGATTATTTCTCATATATCATTTTAAAAGATTGATAATAATTTTTTTTTGCATTTTACGGTGTAGACAATCCTATAGTACTAGCTATAGGCCTTGACCAAGGGAGTTGGAAAAAACCCAGAGAGAAAATCCCATTTCCCTTTAGAAAAATATAAGTGAGATTTACCTGCTACAGTAAATTGGTTCCTGTTGTTTAAAGCCCCTTTTCCAATACACTTGACTGCCTGATCATGCAAGAAATTAGTCTCCAGAGAGACTACCAAACCAAAGAACTGAAATGTAGACCATTTTCTACACCAGAGAAAGCAATGATACTTGATGTAGGTTGCAAATCCACACAAGAGACAGCAATAATACTTGATATAGCTAGCAAGACTACACCAGAGAAAACAGTTGCCAAAGTTGAGTTAAATGAAGAACTAACCTTGCAAAAAACACAGCCAATTGTGGCCAAAAAACAGTGAAAACTGAGTGAGGAAAAAGGATATCACCTCCGGATGATTGTATGATAATTAATGTTCCCTAAACTATCTCACCACGCAATATAGGGGGAGGACTTGCTAGCAAGTCCGCAACTTGAAGTCAGATGGAAATCAGATGGAACTCAGACTGAAGTAATACTGAACTTTCACTTGAAGTATCACACAAATAACAATGGATCTATATTGAAAACATAGTGAAAGTGTGAGGATAACTGAATGGAAGCCAGAAAAAATCATTCCATGAGTCTACTCAATGCAAAGTATTTTTTGAAGATCAGTGACTTTTTCTATTACCTACAACTGTTTTTACAGAATTGAAAACTATGTTTCAGCTAATATTTTATGGAAGTGAACTCTGTTCTTCGCCCGAAGAACAGAGTTCATCCTCCTATTTTCACACTCTGTTTTGTTTCAGCTAATATTTTATGGAAGTGAACTCTGTTCTTCGCCCGAAGAACAGAGTTCATCCTCCTATTTTCACACTCTGTTTGCACCAATCTCCATCCCTTTCAATTCTATCAACACATGCTTGTCTTCCCTTCCCATGCCTTTTGCTATCCTCCCAGCCCCATTGTATGCCATCCTCTTTTGATCCCCATTTCACCCCTCTCAACCTCTCCCAGACCCTTTTCTTCATTTAAAATGCCTCGGAACCCTTAATCTTCCCTTCCAACTCTTTCCCAACCTTTTCGCTACCCCATACACCCTTCCTCACCCCTCTCTCCAGCCTTTCCAGCCCTTGTAGCCCCATTTGTGTTCAAAGTAAATTCAATACTTCTTCATGATGGTTTCATCACTTCCTCAATGTGTGCTCAAAAAGATATGAATTAGGGTTCAAGGTTGCGGACTTGCTAGCAAGTCCGCCCCCCATATTGCGTGGTGTCTTATTCACTATATACACACAGACCACTATTAAAGAGCCCATGCACACCAACGAATTTGGTGTTTCTGAGTGCCAAATTGCATAATACCCCTCTATAAACGCTTCCCAGCCTTCTAGCACTGAGGCTGGCAGTCTTCCCAACGTTGGGAGGCCCGCCTGAGGTGGCTAGACCACCCTGAAGCGGGAAAACCACCAAAAACCTCCAAAATTACCCAAAATACCTGGAAAAATCTACTACAACTACTAAAACCTTTAAAACACTTAATTAAGCTATAACAACATTGTGACATGAAATGTAGAGAAAAATTAGCCCATTCTTATGGTATTAAGCACTTAAAACTAAGACTTAAGGTTAGCACGTAAAACGCGAAAAACAAAATTAAACAGCAATCTTTTAAAATGAAAAATTAGAAATAATCCCTTAAATACTTAGGATATGAAAAATGTCATCAAGACATAAAATATAGAGAAAAACCGTGGCTATCTAATGGTAATACCCATATTACCTCAACCCGAATATTTTCTGAATAATTCCATGAAAACACTTAATTAGTAAAAAATGCCTTTTAAGACATATCAAAAAAATGGCAAATAGACAAAAAAAGGGCTCCACAAATGTTTGAAGACCACAAAGGGTTAACCTTAAGTCTTAAGGTTAAGTGCTTAGTACCATTAGAATAGGTTAATTTTTCTCTACGTTTCATGTCCCAATGTTATTGCCTAATTATGTGTTTTAAAGGTTTTGGTAGTCGTAGTTTACTTTTCTAAGTATTTTGGTTATTTTTGTAGGTGTTTGGTGGTTTTCTGGCTTCAGGGTGGTCCACCCACCTCAGGAGGGCCTCCAAATGTTTGGGGGACCGCCTGCCTCAGTGCTAGAAGGCTGGGAAGCGTTTCTAGAGGGTTTTTATGCAATTTGGCACTCAGAAACGCCAAATTTTTTGGTGTGCATGGGCTCTTAGATAGTGGTCTGTGTGTATATATTTAATAATACATTTTGGGACAACCTTAATTATCATACAACCATCCAGAGGTGATATCCTTTTTCCTCACTCAGTTTTCACTTTTTTTTGGCCACAATTGGCTGCATTTGTTGCAAGGTTAGTTCTTCATTTAACTCAACTTTGGCAACTGTTTTCTCTGGTGTAGTCTTGCAAGCTATATCAAGTATTATTGCTGTCTCTTGTGTGGATTTGCAACCTACATCAAGTATCATTTCTTTCTCTGGTGTGTACATTGGTCTACATTTCAGCTCTTTGGTTTGGTAGTCTGTCTGGAGACTACTTTCATGGCTGATCAGTTAGTCAAGTGTATTGGAGAAGGGGCTTTAAACAACAGGGGTAAATCTCACTTATATTTTTCTAAAGGGACAGGGGATTTTCTCTCTTGGTTTTTTCCAACTCCCTTAGTCAAGGCCTATAGCTAGTACTATAGGATTGTCTACACTGTGATGAGGAACTTGATTTAATTGATTATTATGAAGCTTCTTCTGTAAGTTCTCCTTTGACTACAAAACTAGCTCAAATTTATCAATTACTGGACCAATCAGGATGTAGAAATGCATGAGATTGAAATATTAGTGGAGACAACTGCTCAAGATCAAAATTCTTCTATCAACCCCCTAGAAGAGCTTCCAAAAGGCTTCAAAATAAAAAAGATGCCCTTAAATCAGCAGGTCAAAAATTTCTCCACTCACATCAAGGAGTTGAGGTCAGAAAACCTCAAGCTGAGGTCAAAAACAGACTCTCCAGAAGACAAGGTAAAAAAAATTGAGTCCTTCCTTCTAGAGAAGAGGAAACCTCCTCCTCCAAAAGCCCTTCCACAATTGGCCCCCCAGCAACAAGAAAAGGTGGAAGTCTTAAAGTGGAAGTGTCATTGTCTGAACACCCAGAGGGATTATCTGTCCCAAAAACAACAGCAACAAGTACCTCAGGCAGGTCCTTCAAGAACCAATTTGTTCAGCCCCACACTTCACCCCTACCAAGGAGGAAGAAAGAGAAAAAACAATTACATTTAATTCTTTCCCAAGCCATGGCAAGCCCCTCTATTGAATCTTAAGTACCATTTCTTGTAACTGATTCAGTTCCTTCAGGTATTTATGGAAGCGGAGATGAGACTGGGAGACCAGTAGAGGCTGAGGATAGTAGACAAATTGCTCAATATTCTAATGTATCTAATCCTTTGGTTTTGATTGCTACTTAAATAATAAATCCAGATATGGCTATTATTGATGACACACTTGAACCTGAGTTTTATGAGAATCTGTAAAGCTATTCTGTTTCACTATTGAGAAATACTCCAGATGTAGCTAACATTAATGATGAATATTTGAGGGATATTATTGCTAAACAAAATCATATAATGAACAAAATGCAATTGACTCAGAAATATAATAGTTTGTTAACTGAACAGAGCTATCAAGCATTGAGGAGTGAGTTACAGAGCGTTTCTGATGATTTGTTTCATTATAAAGTAACTCATGAAAAGAAAGTTACTTTATGGAAAAATATCAAGAATGATTTTTCTAAATAAAAAGATGATGTGTCCATCTGTTTCCAGGAGCTAGAAAGACATAAGATGAGCTTAGAAAGATTGAGTAAATATTATTCATCTTTACAAAATAAGAATCAGTTATCTTTTGCAACCATCAATGAGAATTTAACTAGTAATTTAAGAGTAAAAACTAGGTTAAAAACATTGTGGAGAAATTTAATTCATTGTTATATAATCAAGAGTTTTCTGACATTTCTTTGAAAGAGCCTGTTGAGCAGGATACCCCAATTTTACCTGTTCTTAGTTCATCCAAAGTAAAGTTAGTTCCAGAAATACCTGTTGATATCACTGAGTTTCCATCAAAAATTGATGTTGTACCTGGATCATCCACAGAAGGATTAAAAAATGAAATTACTGCTTAATTGGAGAAATTAAAGCTACTTCACACTCAGAAAAAAGCTTGTAATAAGGAAAATAATTCAAATCAAAAGAATTGGCCAAAACTTGACCAGTATCCTACATTTGATGGTGACTCTTCCTCTGATTGGAAACAGTTCATTGGAAGAATTGATAATCTAAAAAATTCTTACAAACTCCCAGATAAAGAAATTGTGTCAAAATTAATTTCTCAAGAGCCCATACTACTGCCAAACATTCAAGTTGAGTATCACCATATTTCAATTCACCACTTCTTAGAGTACGTGAAATATAGCAGATTACTACTTCTGACATTTTACCTTCAATAAGTTGTTTTTGATGCAAAGCAGCACCCAGTCCAATAAAACTTGCATCTGTATATAATACAAAAGGTAATTGGAAATATGGTAATCCCAAGATAGGAGCTGTCATTAAACATTCTTTCAAATTATTAAAAGCTTGTTGTCCTTAATTATTCCAAATGAAAGCTTCTGATTTATTTATCAGTGTGGTAAGTGGTGCAGCAATCAATTGGCAGTTTTTTATATATTGTCTATAATAACCACACATTCCAAGAAAAGATTGTACATCCTTCACATTTTGAGGAATGCCAATATTCTTTATTGAAGCCACTTTATTGTGGTCTACACATATTTTTAAGCCAGATACAATATGACCAAGCACTTTTAAAGATTCAAACCCAAATTTACATTTTTTCAATGCAAGGGTCATTTTTATTTCATCCATTTTATGAAATACTTTCCTTAAATGGATTAAGTTTTCATCATAAGTTTTAGAGAACACTCTGATGTCATCAATGTATACCATTAACCATCCCTCAATCATTTCATTATGGAATGTAATATCCATTAACTTCTGAAATACTGATAGAGCATTTTTTGGTCCAAATGGCATTCTGACATACTTATAAATTCCCATGTGTGTTGTTATCAACAAAAAGTTCTGTGAATTCTTTTCAACAGGAATTTGATGGTACCCTTTATTTCCATCTAGGCAACTTATATACTTAGCAACTTTAAGGGTAGCATGTATAGAGGCAATCCTTGGCAAGGGATAAATATCATCTACTGTAAATGTATTTAATGCTCTATAATCACCGCAAAGTCTTGCTTTGTCTTGTTCATAAGAAATTAGCACTGGTGATATTACACAATATTTTGGTGTAGTTTCAACCTTTTCAAGAATGTTCATTTTTAATAACATCTTAATATTACCCTCTATGTCTTTCCTCTTCATTGGTGAAGCAGGGTATGGTTTCTTTTTAAGACTAGCAGGAATATTATTCATATCACAGGTTAAACTAATCTTCATTTCATGATCTTTTACAAGGCCAAGTTCATTTGTACCATGTGCAAAAGCCATTGGAAAAGCTTTAATTAATTCCAAAATATTATCTTTCTCAGTTTTACTTATCTGAGTGCCAAATAATTCTTTTGAAATTTCTGTTTCCAGAAGTTCCAACTCATTGGATTCTCTTCCTTTAGACAGGAAATTTGTTACTGACTCAATGTGTAAGACTGTGTTATAAGAATTTATTTTAAATTTCCTCTTACCATTCATGCCAATTGTAAAATTTTTATTAGCAGGGTCTAATTTTACACCAAATTTAGTCAGAATATCATTTCCAATGATAAAACAGTTACTACAATTAGTATTATCCATTACAACAAAGTCACAAGTTACCCTTACATAACCATGTTGGTGTTTAAAGAAAACAGCAGCTTTGTATTTACCAATGGGGTGTAGTACTGATCCAAAACCTCTCCAATTTTTATTTTGAAGTGGTTCAAGCTTAAACTTATATTCACTATCAATTTTCTGTAATGTATTAGTGGAAACAACTGAACCAGCAGCTCCTGTGTCCAATACTATATTAACACTTTCACCAGAAATGATAGCTGGAACCGTGATAGGTGTCATTCTAAAGTTATCAGCTTGTATATCCGTAATGATTTCAGCATCCTCAAAATTCATTAAAGATTCATTTGAGTCCATATTTAATATTGGATTTTCAAAGATGGACAAATCATCTTCCAACATACAGACTTCATTTTCATCACTATATGAGATATTGCTGTCATAATCACTTGATTCTTTACTTTTTTTCAGTTTCAGTTTCAGATTCACGTTGATTTTCAACAATATTTATGTTTTTCTCACATTTGTGACCTTTGACCCAAGGTTTGTTACACTTATAACAAGTATTTGTTTCATACTTTTTAGGTACTACAGGTGCAGTAGGTTTTTTCTGCTTCTCCTGAAGTGTTTTTGAATTCTGAGTTTTTACAGGTTCAACATTTTGCTTATAAGTGGAATACCTTGATTCATACTTATGGTTTAATAATATTTCATTGCAAATATTAATAAAGTCAGAATATTCAGTAAAATTTAATGTTCTAGCTACAACAATGTCTCTGACAGATATAGGTAATTTATATATTATCTTATTGTTCCATAAGTTAAAATCCATATGAGGCTCAATGGCTTTTAATATTTTGTTTAAATTCATTAAAAATACCATAGGTTTGTCACCATTCAACGGATTATACCTAGTCTTCTCATAAAGTCTCTGCTGAGTAAGCCTGAATTTAGAACCTCCAAATTGTTTTTCAATTAGTTGTTTCCATTCAGCCCAATAGTAGTCTCTACCCTCACTTAAGACAGCTTCAAACCATAATAAAGCAACATCCTTAAATAAAGAAATTAATTTTGATGTTATCTCTTCATCTGGTAACTTATATGAGAATTTCAAGTTGTCAATTCTTTGAATAAAATGTTGCCAATTAGAGCTGGCTTCCCCATCATAAGTTGGGTACTGATCTATCTTAGGCCAGTTTTTCTGATTGGATTTTATCTCACTAATCTTAGGTAAATTCAACAACTCATTTACTTTTGATAAATGGTCTTGTATTTCTTCATGCATGGATTTGTGACTTACATTTTCAGATTTGACACGACCAACAGATGGTTTTAATTGTGGTGGTATAGGGAAGGAATGAGATTCACTTTTGCCAATGAAAGGATTATTATTATATTGATTATACTTATGATTATCCAGCTTCTTCAGTAGATTGGCAGTTTCAATCTCAACTTTTGTTAATCTTTGTAGCAACTCAGAGACACTTTGATTTGTCTGGGCAAAAGATAACTTTGTTCTTGATTCAGTTTTTAATAAATGTGTTTCATATAATTTTTCTAACTCACAAAATTTATTTGAAAGGTCATTATATTTATTACTCAATGATTCATATTTAAGAGTTAGAGACAAATGTTCTTTCTCTAATTCTTTATTACGTGTTGCTAATTGAGAAATGTTTAATGTCAAGGATGAAATTGTATCACTAGTGAGCTTAACTGTCTGTTCCTGACAATCAGTCATTCTATTCCACAATGCTGAAACAATTATATGGACAGTTGGATTATTGTTAAAATATTCCATGTCCTCCTTTTCAATTCTCTCACTCTCCTGTGAACTTCTCATCACACTAGTAGGTGGTTGCAACTGAGGATTAACTGTATTATCATTGTAAATAGTACTGTTATTGTGGACAAAAGACAAGTCAGGTGTATCTACTCTAAAACCTAAATTTCTTAAATCCTCCTCTATTTTTTGTACAGATTTAACATCAATAGAATTACCTATATTGTAATTATCAGTATTATGTCCAATCTGAGAGGGTAAGCTACTTACCAAGGGATGGTTTCCAGTCCTGACTTTTGCCGCTTTTTTCCCTTGTAAGGGTGAGCTGAGGAAGTCAGATGAGGGGGTGGATCCCTGTTGCAACTGTGGCTTGTCCACTGTTGGTGAAACCAGTCCCATTTCCATTTGTCTACCAGGATTTTCTCCTAGGAGTGAGTGGACCCTCCTTGGGTAGGGGGTTGCTGATTTGATTGACTGGGCTGGCCTCCCTTTAATTCTGCCATTGCCTGATTCATCTGCTGAAACCCTACCTTGCAATTGTTTTGCAACTGCTCTACTTCTTTGAACATGAGAGATTTCGATTCCTCCAACTTCAGAACCTGTTTGGCCAGGTGGGACAGTTGATCCTGAAGAGGAGGAGACGTCTTTTTTATAGTTATCTTTTTTAAGAGGGCGTCCTTTTCCTCTATACTCATGCTTTCTGGCTGGGGGTACTGTTGTCCCTCCATGGTGATGTCCTGGAAAGTTTTTGTTAGTTTTAGACCTGGTATTATAAGCAGCCTTTTCAATTACACTGTCCTGGGGAGCACTCATATTGTTCAGAATGACAATATTTTACGTCTACAAAAGGAAAAACTCTATGGAATTAGTAGACAAAAGATATTAGCAATTATATTACTAATAAAAAAGCAATGGAGCTTACCCTGAATTTATATCTTTATTTATTTAAATAAAATGTAAGAAAAATTCGAAAAAATCTGTTAAAAATGTAATAATAAGTTAAACTAGACCTCTATAAGGGTGATTAATTTTCTTACCAAGCTTTAGCCAAATACCAATTTAATTGGGTGTTATATTGGTGTCCAAATACCAAGTGAAATTGGGTTTATATTGGGTACAGTTACTACTGTAAATATCTAATTTTTATGATAAAAAATTAGTAAAATTATTTTAAGGGTTCTTTTCTGCAATCAATGAGTTATGATGACCCACTAATATGCAGCAGACCCAAATATTTGGTTAATTTTGAGCTGTACTAAGGTAAAAATCACGTCCCAAGGCTTATACTAAATAATAAGTAAAATATAAGGAAAGACCCCCAATTGTCAGTATAGTCTAGTATATAAGTATGATATAATAGTATTATTTTATGGTCAAACTACCTATTTATAAATGATTTAGTGTTTAAACCTCAGGGGAAGACTCATAGAATAGTTATACTCAAATAAAACTCACAATACTTGGATTTAAATGCGTGCTAGTGGTGGAAAATAGAAGAATAAAATATAGTTATAGCTTATATAAAGATAATATCAATCTATAATGGCTTTATAATATATTTCTGAATTCTAATAATTTTATTGTAGTGGTTGTTTGAAGTGTAGTAATTGAATGATGATTATAAACCGTCAAAATCCCTCCTTACTTATACCCAAATCCACTGGAGTGCACAGACCTTCAATCCAGATGATGTCACTGCTATCCACGGCAATTACAGCACTGTGAGGGCCCATCACCTCCCCATGGCGTCCACTTCAAGCAGTTTTAACACCCAGACCTCCAGTAAGGACCCTCCATCACTATTAATAATAACACAGATCCATACCATAAATAGAAAACCCAGATAAAAGCGGATACCATAAAGAAACAGGTAAAATAAATAATCAAAAAGAGATTTAATGAAACTAAAAGCATATAAAGGAAATAAATAAAATGTCGAAGCCCCCAATAACATCCCCAAGTATCCATATTAACCCAGAAACATCCTTCCAGCACATAAATCTGTGAATAACCATCCAAGGAAGTAATTTTAGTTGTCCAAACTGGGTGCATGCGCCTGATATAGGTGTCTATGCTTCTGTAGGCATTGTGAGTCCACTGATTTCGTCCATATGACCTAAAATAAGCAGAAAAACAAAGGTTATAGGCTATTAAGGGGCTAAAACCCACTTATATACCTAAATATACATAATATACTGCATATTTCACTGAATATGAGATTTATGTATACATATAAGCTTATGTATGTCAATAATTACTTCATATCACTTAAGATAATTATATTATGACTCCATTATCACCTTAATAAGTATTATTAGGCCATGGATAAGCTATTTAAACTATTATAAGTTATATAATAGAATAATAATTATATATATATATATAATAAAATAATATATATTATTATTTTAACCTTTTTTTAAGATATAAGCTTAATCTACTTAAGGTTATCTTATTTTAAGCATAAGAAATATTCAGTCCTAAGGATATTTAGGCTGACACTCTTAAACATGAAAACTCCTAATAGACACATGTTTAGATGGCAATTAGCTGTACAAGAATACAGAGGACGGATGACTATTACACATAGAGCAGGAACCTTGCACTCTAATGTAGATCTGTTATCTAGAGTACCTCTGCCTAATAATGATGATAATTCTGCTTATGTTCTTGAGTCAGAGATTATTAACATTTATGGCATTTATATTGTAGATCTTGAGGATGAGTTTATGCAATCAATTCTTGATAATTATAATTCAGATCCTGACTTGAGTAAATTAACTACAATATTAAATGATCCATCTAATGCTTCAATGAATGTTTTAATAAAAACATTACCAATTAAGTATAAAGAGGCATTAGAAAAAGGAAAATTTTCCATTGAGGATGGTTTTATATATTACAGGAAAAAATTAAGTAATGTAATTGTAATTCCCCCTTCAATGAAGGAGTTAATGTTAAGTATATGTCATGATGATATATTAGCAGGTCATTTTGACTACCATAAAACATTAACCAGAGTAAAAAACACAGCTTGGTGGATTAACATGTCTGAGGATGTTCAGAAATATGTTGAAACATGTGATTCTTGTCAAAAATCTAAAAGATTGAAAGGAAAAAGAGCTGGTTTATTACAACATATTGAGCACCTAAAAGCTCCATGGGAAATCATTAACATGGACTTTGTAACAGGTTTGCCAATAGCAGGGCATAAGAGTTAAAACTCCTGCTGGGTAATTGTAGATAGATTTACAAAGATGTGTAAATTTATTCCTACCCACAAAGAGGTTTCTGAAAAGGACTTAGCTTTTTTATGGTGGACACAAATGTTAAATACAGCAGGTTTCCCCAAAGCAATAGTTTCTGACAGAGATCCTAAATTTACTTCTGAGTTCTGGACGTCACTTATGGATGTTTCAGGGTGTCAATTAAAACTTTCTACAGCACATCATCCACAAACTGATGGGCTTGCAGAAAGAATGATACAAACCTTAGAAGATATGATAAGAAGATACTGTGCTTTTGGTCTTAATTTTAAAGACAATGACAAATTCACACATGATTGGGTAACCCTTATCCCAAGGTTAGAATTTGCATATAATAGTACAGTACATTCTGTCACTGGCAAAAAGCCATTTGAGTTATGGTTGGGTTATGTACCTAATACCCCTGCTAAAACTCTTAATAAGTTACCTAGATTGGATATTCATCCAGGTACTAAATCTTTTCTTCAGATGCAGGAATTATGCAGAAAACATGCTCAAGAATGTATAAATAATGCTTTTGAGTATGAAAAGTAAAGATGGGATAAAGCCCATAAAGAACAAATGTTCAAAGAGGGTGATGAAGTCCTTATTTCAACGCTACATTTCAATTTAAATGGTAATGTTAAATTGAAGGATCCATTCATTGGACCATTTGTAGTTAAAAAGATGGTTGGTAATAATGCTGTTGAGGTTATTCTATATGCACCATATGATAGAAAACATCCAGTATTTCCTATTTCTCTTATAAAACCATACCATTCTAATGATACTGCTCTATTTCCAAGAAGATCAGGAAGGCATAAACAGCAACCTGAAGAAATAGTTTAAAAGGCAGAAATTGAAAAGATACTTAAAAAGAGACACCTTGCTAAAGAAAAGGGAGTTGAGTATCTATTAAGATTTAAAAATAAATCAAGTGAATATGACATGTGGATTCCAGAAAATGAAATATCTGATCTTAAAAATCTCTTGAAAAAATTTAAATCTAAATAATACTGTTCATTCAGTATATGTATTATAAAAATTATTTTTTATTTTTTTATTTTATTATTTCACTCCTTAGTTTTAATTAAAATGTCTTAACATTTTTTTTATTGTTTTTTTGGGGTAAGGGAGTGTCAGCCTAAATATCCTTAGGACTGAGTATTTCTTATGCTTAAAATAATATAACCTTAAGTAGATTAAGCTTATATCTTAAAAATAAGGTTAAAATAATAATATATATTATTTTATTATATATATATATAATTATTATTCTATTATATAATTTATAATAGTTTAAATAGCTTATCCATGGCCTAATAATACTTATTAAGGTGTTAATGGAGTCATAATATACTTATCTTAAGTGATATGAAGTAATTATTGACATACATAAGCTTATATGTATACATAAGACTCATATTCAGTGAAATATGCAGTATATTATGTATATTTAGGTATATAAGTGGGTTTTAGCCCCTTAATAGCCTATAACCTTTGTTTTTATGCTTATTTTAGGTCATATGGACAAAATCAGTGGACTCACAATGCCTACAGAAGCATAGACACCCATATCAGGCGCATACACCCAGTTTGGACAACTAAAATTACTTCCTTGGATGGTTATTCATGGATTTATGGGTTGGATGGATGTTTCTGGGTTAATGTGGATGCTTGGGGATGCTATTGGGGGCTTGGAAATTTTATTTGTTTCCTTTATATGCTTTTAGTTTCATTAAATCTCTTTTTGATTGTTTATTTTACCTGTTTTTTATGGTATCCGCTTTTATCTGGGTTTTCTATTTATGGTATGGATCAGTGTTATTATTAATAGTGATGGAGGGTCCTTACTGGAGGTCTTGGTGTTGAAACTGCTTGAAGTGGACGCCATGGGGAGGTGATGGGCCCTCACAGTGCTGTAATTGCCGGGGATAGCAGTGACATCATCTGGATTGAAGGTCTGTGCACTCCAGTGGATTTGGGTATAAGTAAGGAGGGATTTTGACGGTTATTTATCATCATTCAATTACTACAACTCCAAAAAACACTACTATACAATTATTAACCTTTAGAAATATATTTTAAAGCCACTATAAATTGATTTTATCTTTATATAAAGCTATAACTATATTTTATTCATCTATTTTCCACCACTAACACGCACTTAAACCAAAGTATTGTGAGTTTGACTTGAGTATAACTATTTTATTAGTCTTCCCCTGAGGTTTAATCACTAAATCATTTATCAATAAGTAGTAGGACCATAAATAAACACTATTATATCATACTTATATACTAGACTATACTGACAAACATTGTATTTGATTGTTGGCTTATCATTAAAATGAAGGTGATTCAGACTTGGTCAAAAGTGTCCTTCTGAAGGACAGTCTGACACACAGAAGGACACTTTTATATTTCATATCATAAAGGTATTATATATAACCATTTTATCATTAAAGTTTTTAAATTTTTTTCTTAATGATGGAAAAATGTTCAGGTGAACACATTAAGTACTTTAAATGACATGAGCTCTTTTCTTTAGCCTTGGTACATGAACATTAGCTAAACATTAAATTTAATGTGTTACAGACTTGGTCAAAGTTTCCTTCTGAACGACTGTACAACGCTCAGAAGGAGACTTTTATAATTCATAAAAGACAGATATGTATACATTTAACACCTAGATAACATGCATTATAAACATGTCTTTTTGAGTGTCAGACCACAGCTCAGAAGGACACTTTTAACTCAGTCTGTAACACCTTTACTTTTATGATTAGCCAACAATAAAATAACATGGACATTAGCAAAACACTTTCAATCCTATTTCACAGAACCTTTAGTTTCAACCTGAGCAGTGGTCTATTTCTGAAAAGAACACTTTGTTATTTTGAGCTACCCATGCTCTACAGACTTATACACTTACTGATATGCTTTATAAAAGTGTCTTCCTCAGAATCAGCCAATGCTCAGAAGGGTACATGTTTCCATGCAAATCCAGATACCACTATTTTTTTAATTGTATCTAAAAAATTAATCTCATGTTTGAAAAATGCATTTTATTGATTTATTATAATTCATGGTAAAAAAATCAGTCCAATTCCTTTGGTACACAAAATAATACTACTTTAAAAAATAATAATATAATTTAAAGCATATTGAAACCCACAATTATTATGAAAAAAAAACATTAAGTCATTTAATATATGAAAAACAAATATTAATATTTTCTTTACATATAATAAATATATTGAACTTCCAAATATCCTTTTATTGTTATGATCAAAGTAGAGCATTCTGCCAGATGCAATTGGCACAAAAGATTCAACAATATCCTAATAATAGATAATAAACTGGTAAGAACAAGTTCATAATATTATCATAAAGAAAAATAAATTATTATCTTATCCCTATGTGAAAACTGTGATATTGGAATTTTCTTCACTAAGGCCATTAACATGTATAAAATTTAGGAAAATCTTAGGAGTTTTAAAATAATAATTCTTCAAAATTCTTCACCTTTGTATTATAAATATTTTTCTCTTAAGTAACACATTGATTAATTACTCAATAACTACTCTATCACAAATATAGGTGGAACAAAAAAAATAATACCCTTGCTTTTCAAAGTTTTTAATATCTATTAATTTTAAATAGAATCTTTTACAGCCTTGTTGATGCTTTATGTTACCCACTGGCACAAACATGTTTCTGATCATAAGTCAAATAATTTCTGGAAACTTAAAATCAAGAGTTAAAGGTTTAAAAAAATATCTTGTTAACCAGTCCACACAAGATTTGATTGTGTGCACAATAATTTTTTATAATTTATAAAAGATACAAAGGTATATATATAATACCTAGTTTATTTGAAATTTAAAATCTTCCTTCTAAGAAAAAGACCATTGTTTAGTAGGACACCTCAAGTGATGCTTAAGTAGATGGAAAGAGTTTTGCTAATGTCCATGGTATTTGATTGTTGGCTAACCATTAAAGTGAAGGTGTTACACACCTGGCTAAAAGTTTTTGTCTGAACAATTTTCTGACTCTCAGAAGGAGAATTTTATAATGCATATCATATAGGTATTATATATAACCATTTTATCTTTAAAGTTTACAAAACTATCTTTCTCAGTGATGGACCATTTTCAAGTTGAAAACCTTCAGTAATGTAAATGACATGAGCTCTTTTAATAGCTTTTTTACTGGAAAATTGGTTAAACATTAAATTGAAGGTGTTAGATACTTGGTCAAAGTGTCCTTCTGAAGGACACTTCTATAATGCATAAAAGAAAGATATGTATACATATAACACCTAGATGATATTCATTATACAAGTGTTTTTCTGAGAGTTAGACCTTCATTCAGATAGACACTTTGATCAAGTCTGTAACACCTTCACTTTTATGGTTAGCCAACAATCAAATACCATGGACATTAGCAAATCACTTTCCATCATATTTCACAGAACCTATAGTGTCCACTTGAGCAATGGTCCATTTCCAAGAAGAAAACTTTGATAATTTGAGCTACCCATTTTCTACAGACTTATACACCTACTTATATGCTTTATAAAAGTGTCTTCCTCACCATCAACCAATGCTCTAAAAGAAAATTGGTGCCATGTAAATACAGATGGCACTGTTTTTTTAATTTTATTTAAGATATTAATCCCATATTTGAAAAATAAATTTTATTAAATTATCATTATTCAAGGTAAAACATTCTGGCCAATTCCTTTGGAGTACAAAATAATACTACATCAAAATTCATAATAAATGGGAAAGTATATTGCAACACACAGTTATTATTAAAAACATAGCATTAAGCCATTGAATATATGAATAGCAAGAATAATATTTTCTTAACATATAATTAATATGTTGAACTGCCAAATATCCTTTTATTATTATGATCAAAGTATAGCATTCTTCCAGATGTATATAACACATTTAATTCAAAAATACTCAAAAAATAGATAATCCACTGGTAAAGATAAGCTCATTATATTATTATTATGTAAAAAAAATTAATATTGTTTCACAAATATGTGGAAAGTGTGATATTTGAATTTCTATAATGTAGGCTATCAACATGAATATGATTTAGGGAAATATAAAAATTTGTAAAATATAATTTCTCAACATTCATCACATTTTTATTATAAAAATTTTTTCCCTAGTAGCATATTGATGGATTAATCAATACATACTCTAGCAGAAATATAGGTGGGATAAAAAAATTAATACCCTTGCTTTTCAAAGGCTCAAAAACCTATTAACATACAAATTGAAACTTTTACAGCCTTGTTTATTCTACATGTCACCCACTAGCACAAACATGTTTCTTACCATCAGTGAAAGAATTTCTAGAAGCTGATAATATAGAATTAAAGAATTAACCAAGTATCTTTTTAACCTGTCCACAAAATATTTGATGTGGTTGAAAATGATTTTTTATAATGTATAAAATATACACAGGTATAAGTATAATACCTAGATCATATATTTTTTGAGTGTCCTTCACAGAAATGGACCGTTGTTCAGGAGAACACTTTAGGAAAGGTATAAGTAGATGGAAAGGGTTTTTCTAATGTTCATGGTATTTAATTTTTCAGCTAACCATTGAAGTGAAGGTGCTACAGACTTGGTCAAAAGTGTCCTTCTGAACGACTGTCCAACACTCAGAAGGACACTTTCATAATGCATATCATATAGGTATTATATATAACCATTTTATCTCCAAAATTTGTAAATTCGTCTTTCTCAGTGATGGAAAATTTTTCAGGTGAGCACTTTATGTACTGTAAATGGTATGAGCTCTTTTAATAGTCTTGGGACTTCAATATTGATTAAACATTAAATTGAAAGTGCTACAGACTTGGTCAAAAATTTCCTTCTGAAAAACAGTCTGATGCTCAGAAGGACCCTTTTATAATGCATAAAAAATATGTATACATATAACATCTAGATGATATGCATTATAAAAGTGACTTTCTGAGCATCGGACTATCCTTCAGAAGGACACTTTTGACAAAGTCTGTAACACCTTCACTTTTATGGCTAGCCATCAATCAAGTACCATTGACATTAGAAAAACCCTTGCCATCCTATTGAACAGAACTTATAGTATCCTTCTAAGAAATGGTCCATTGCTGAGAAGGACAATTTGATAATTTGAGCTACTCATGTTCTACAGACTTATACACTCACCAATATGCTTTATGAAAGAGTCTTCCTCAGAATCAGCCAATGCTCAGGAAGACACTTGGTGCTGTGTAAAGCCAGATACCACTGTTTTTTTAATTTTATTTAAAAAATTAATCTCATATTTGAAAAATGCATTTTATTGAATTATTGTTATTCATGGTAAAAAAATCTGTCTGATCCATTTGAAACACAAAATAATACCACCTTAAATTTATAATACATTTGAAAGTATATTGCAACACACAATTAGTTTTAAAAAATAGAATTAAGCCATTTAATGTATGAAAGGAAAGAATTATGTTTTCTCAACATATAATTAATATATTGAACTTCCAAATATCCTTTTATTATTATAATCAAAATATAGAATTCTGCCAGATGCATTTGGCACACCAGATTTAACTATCCTGAAATCATAGATAATAAACTGGTAAAAACAAATTCATTATATTATTATTATAAAAAGTCAAATATTATCCCATACATATGTGGAAACTGTGATATCTGAATTTTTTTCACTTAGGCCATTTAATGAAATGATTCAGGAAAATC
The DNA here is from genome assembly GCA_030280995.1 of Hemileia vastatrix. Classification (NCBI taxonomy): domain Eukaryota; kingdom Fungi; phylum Basidiomycota; class Pucciniomycetes; order Pucciniales; family Zaghouaniaceae; genus Hemileia; species Hemileia vastatrix. The sequence continues at coordinate 20,790,105 of JASXTE010000007.1, read as the reverse complement.
ATAGGAGTTGTAAAATAGTAATGCTTCAACATTCATCACATTTTTATTTTAAATAATTCTTTAAAGTAGCATATTGATGGATAAATCAATACATACTCTAGCATAAATATAGGTGGGATAAAATAATAATACCCTTGCTTTTCAAAGGTTCAAAAACCTATTAATGTAAAAACTGACCCTGTTACAGCCTTTTTGATACTTTATGTCACCCACTGGCACAAAATTATTTCTGACCATCAGTCAAGTACTTGTTGGAAGCTAAAAATCAAGAATTAAAGGTTTAAACAAGTGTCTTCTTAACCAGTCCACACAATATTTAATTGTGTGCACAATAATTTATTATAATGCATAAGAGATACACTGGTATTTAAGTAATACCTAGATGATCTGAAATTCAAAAGTGTCCTTCTCAGCTATGGACCATTGTTCAGGATGACACTTTAAGTGATGTGTAAGTAGATGAAAAGGGTCCTGCTAGTCTCCATGGTATTTGATTTTTGGCTAACCCTTAAAGTGAAGGTGTTACAAACTTGGCCAAAAGTGTCCTTCTGAATGACAGTATGATGCTCAGAAGGACACTTTTATAATACATATCATATAGGTATTACATATAACCATTTTATCTTTAAAGTTTATAAAACTGTCTTTCTCTGTGATGAACCATTGTTTATGTGAACACTTTAAGTACTGTAAATGTCATGAGCTCTTTTAATAGTCTTGGTACTGAAACATTGGTTAAAAATTAAAATGACGGTGTGGTCTTCCAACATTGGGGGAGCCCTTTGTTGGTCTATTTAGTGTTGTTTTTATATGTCTTAAATGGCATTTTTTAATAATTGGGTGTTTTTATGGAATTATTTGGTGAATATTGGGATTGTGGGGATGTAGGTATTACCATTGGATAGCCCCAATTTTTCTTTATATTTTATGTGTTGTTGACATTTTTCATATTCTAAGTATTTAAGGGAATATTTATCATTTTTCATTTTAAAAGATTGCTGTTTAATTTTGTTTTTTGCGTTTTACGGGCTAACCTTAAGTCTTAATGTTAAGTGCTTAGTACCACTAAAGTGGGCTAATTTTTCTCTACGTTTCATGTCTTGTAGTTGTTATAGCCCAATTATGTGTTTTAAAGGTTTTAGTAGTTGTAGTTTATTTTTCTAAGTATTTTTGGGTATTTTTGGAGGTTTTTGGTGGTTTTCTAGCTTCAGGGTGGTCCAGCCGCCTCAGGCAGGCCTCCCGACATCGGGAGTACCACCCCCCTCAGTGCTAGAAGGCTGGGAAGTGTTTCTAGAGGGGTTTATGAAATTTAGCACTCAGAAATGCCAAATTCATTGGTGTGCTTAGGCTCTTAGATAGTGGGCTGTGTAAATATAGTGAATAAGACAGTTTGGGGCAACCATAATCATCATACAACCATCTGGAGGTGATATCCTTGTTCCTCACTCAGTTTTCACTGTTTTTTGGCCACAATTGGCTGTGTTTGTTGCAAGGTTAGTTCTTCATTTAACTCAACTTTTGCAACTGTTTTCTCTGGTGTAGTCTTGCAAGCTATATAAAGTATAATTGCTGTCTCTGGTGTGGATTTGAAACCTACATCAAGTATCATTGCTTTCTCTGGTGTGGACATTGGTCTACATTTAAGTTCTTTGGTTTGGTAGTCTGTCTAGGGACTACTTTCTTGGCTGATCAGGCAGTCAAGTGTGTTGGAAAATGGCTTTAACAACAGGAACCAATTTACTGCAGCAGGTAAATCTCACTTATATTATTATAAAGGGACAGGGGATTTTCCCTCTGGGTTTTCTCCAGCTCCCTTGGTCAAAGCCTATAGCTAGTACTATAGGATTGTCTAAAACGGTGTTACAGACTTTGTCAGTGTATCTAGTATATAAGTATGATTTAATAGTATTTATTAATGGTCCTACTACTTATTAATAAATGATCTAGTAATTAAACCTCATGGGAAGACTAATAAAATATTTATTCTCAAATAAAACTCACAATACTTGGATTTAAATGCATGCTAGTGGTGGAAAATAGATGAATATAATATAGTTATAGCTTATATAAAGATAATATCAATTTATTATGGCTTTATAATATATCTTTGAATAATAATAATTGTGTTATAGTGTTTATTTGAGTTTTAGTAAGTAAGTGAATCTACTGGAGTGCACAGACCTTCAATCCAGAAGATGTCACTTCCATCCCCGGAAATTACAGAGCTGTGAGGAGCCATCACCTCCCCATGGCATCCACTTCAAGTAGATTCAACTCCCGGACCTCCAGTAAGGACCCTACATCACAATTAATGATAACACAGACCCATACAATAAATAGAAAATCCAGATAAAAGTGGATACCATAAAGAAACAGGTAAAATAACTCATCCAAAGAGGATATAATTATTAACTTTTATGTTTAATAAATCAACTCAATTAGTTATTAAGTCTTTGTTGGTCAGCAATTCTTAAAGAGCAAACCTGGACACAAGTGTAGCGAAGTGTTGTAATGAGAATTAAGCAGCAAATAAAAAATATTAATATGACGATTGATTGGTATTTTTGAGAAAGGGATCTGTAATCTAGGTACATGATCAATGTGAAGTATGCTTCTAACCTTTTATGTTTAATAAATTGACTCAATTAGTTATTAAGTCTTTGTTGGTCAGCAATTCTTAAAGAGCCAACCTTGAGATAAGAGAAGAAAGAATTAGATGGTATGAATAGTTTATGATGATAGCAGATGACAGTGATACCTGGACACAAGCGTAGCGAAGTGTTGTAATGAGAATTCAGCAGCAAATAATAAATATTAATATGACGATTGATTGGTATTTTTGAGAAAGGAATCAATAAGGAATAGGGATCTGTGTTTCAGTATTTATGTAAATATCATTATTATTGACCTATCTCAAGACCTAACTTCATAAAACATGCTACAACATCAATAGAATTACCTATATTGTAATTATCAGTATTATGTCCAATCTGAGAGGGTAAGCTACTTACCAAGGGATGGTTTCCAGTCCTGACTTTTGCCGCTTTTTTCCCTTGTAAGGGTGAGCTGAGGAAGTCAGATGAGGGGGTGGATCCCTGTTGCAACTGTGGCTTGTCCACTGTTGGTGAAACCAGTCCCATTTCCATTTGTCTACCAGGATTTTCTCCTAGGAGTGAGTGGACCCTCCTTGGGTAGGGGGTTGCTGATTTGATTGACTGGGCTGGCCTCCCTTTAATTCTGCCATTGCCTGATTCATCTGCTGAAACCCTACCTTGCAATTGTTTTGCAACTGCTCTACTTCTTTGAACATGAGAGATTTCGATTCCTCCAACTTCAGAACCTGTTTGGCCAGGTGGGACAGTTGATCCTGAAGAGGAGGAGACGTCTTTTTTATAGTTATCTTTTTTAAGAGGGCGTCCTTTTCCTCTATACTCATGCTTTCTGGCTGGGGGTACTGTTGTCCCTCCATGGTGATGTCCTGGAAAGTTTTTGTTAGTTTTAGACCTGGTATTATAAGCAGCCTTTTCAATTACACTGTCCTGGGGAGCACTCATATTGTTCAGAATGACAATATTTTACGTCTACAAAAGGAAAAACTCTATGGAATTAGTAGACAAAAGATATTAGCAATTATATTACTAATAAAAAAGCAATGGAGCTTACCCTGAATTTATATCTTTATTTATTGAAATAAAATGTAAGAAAAATTCGAAAAAATCTGTTAAAAATGTAATAATAAGTTAAACTAGACCTCTATAAGGGTGATTAATTTTCTTACCAAGCTTTAGCCAAATACCAATTTAATTGGGTGTTATATTGGTGTCCAAATACCAAGTGAAATTGGGTTTATATTGGGTACAGTTACTACTGTAAATATCTAATTTTTATGATAAAAAATTAGTAAAATTATTTTAAGGGTTCTTTTCTGCAATCAATGAGTTATGATGACCCACTAATATGCAGCAGACCCAAATATTTGGTTAATTTTGAGCTGTACTAAGGTAAAAATCACGTCCCAAGGCTTATACTAAATAATAAGTAAAATATAAGGAAAGACCCCCAATTGTCAGTATAGTCTAGTATATAAGTATGATATAATAGTATTATTTTATGGTCAAACTACCTATTTATAAATGATTTAGTGTTTAAACCTCAGGGGAAGACTCATAGAATAGTTATACTCAAATAAAACTCACAATACTTGGATTTAAATGCGTGCTAGTGGTGGAAAATAGAAGAATAAAATATAGTTATAGCTTATATAAAGATAATATCAATCTATAATGGCTTTATAATATATTTCTGAATTCTAATAATTTTATTGTAGTGGTTGTTTGAAGTGTAGTAATTGAATGATGATTATAAACCGTCAAAATCCCTCCTTACTTATACCCAAATCCACTGGAGTGCACAGACCTTCAATCCAGATGATGTCACTGCTATCCACGGCAATTACAGCACTGTGAGGGCCCATCACCTCCCCATGGCGTCCACTTCAAGCAGTTTTAACACCCAGACCTCCAGTAAGGACCCTCCATCACTATTAATAATAACACAGATCCATACCATAAATAGAAAACCCAGATAAAAGCGGATACCATAAAGAAACAGGTAAAATAAATAATCAAAAAGAGATTTAATGAAACTAAAAGCATATAAAGGAAATAAATAAAATGTCGAAGCCCCCAATAACATCCCCAAGTATCCATATTAACCCAGAAACATCCTTCCAGCACATAAATCTGTGAATAACCATCCAAGGAAGTAATTTTAGTTGTCCAAACTGGGTGCATGCGCCTGATATAGGTGTCTATGCTTCTGTAGGCATTGTGAGTCCACTGATTTCGTCCATATGACCTAAAATAAGCAGAAAAACAAAGGTTATAGGCTATTAAGGGGCTAAAACCCACTTATATACCTAAATATACATAATATACTGCATATTTCACTGAATATGAGATTTATGTATACATATAAGCTTATGTATGTCAATAATTACTTCATATCACTTAAGATAATTATATTATGACTCCATTATCACCTTAATAAGTATTATTAGGCCATGGATAAGCTATTTAAACTATTATAAGTTATATAATAGAATAATAATTATATATATATATATAATAAAATAATATATATTATTATTTTAACCTTTTTTTAAGATATAAGCTTAATCTACTTAAGGTTATCTTATTTTAAGCATAAGAAATATTCAGTCCTAAGGATATTTAGGCTGACACTCTTAAACATGAAAACTCCTAATAGACACATGTTTAGATGGCAATTAGCTGTACAAGAATACAGAGGACGGATGACTATTACACATAGAGCAGGAACCTTGCACTCTAATGTAGATCTGTTATCTAGAGTACCTCTGCCTAATAATGATGATAATTCTGCTTATGTTCTTGAGTCAGAGATTATTAACATTTATGGCATTTATATTGTAGATCTTGAGGATGAGTTTATGCAATCAATTCTTGATAATTATAATTCAGATCCTGACTTGAGTAAATTAACTACAATATTAAATGATCCATCTAATGCTTCAATGAATGTTTTAATAAAAACATTACCAATTAAGTATAAAGAGGCATTAGAAAAAGGAAAATTTTCCATTGAGGATGGTTTTATATATTACAGGAAAAAATTAAGTAATGTAATTGTAATTCCCCCTTCAATGAAGGAGTTAATGTTAAGTATATGTCATGATGATATATTAGCAGGTCATTTTGACTACCATAAAACATTAACCAGAGTAAAAAACACAGCTTGGTGGATTAACATGTCTGAGGATGTTCAGAAATATGTTGAAACATGTGATTCTTGTCAAAAATCTAAAAGATTGAAAGGAAAAAGAGCTGGTTTATTACAACATATTGAGCACCTAAAAGCTCCATGGGAAATCATTAACATGGACTTTGTAACAGGTTTGCCAATAGCAGGGCATAAGAGTTAAAACTCCTGCTGGGTAATTGTAGATAGATTTACAAAGATGTGTAAATTTATTCCTACCCACAAAGAGGTTTCTGAAAAGGACTTAGCTTTTTTATGGTGGACACAAATGTTAAATACAGCAGGTTTCCCCAAAGCAATAGTTTCTGACAGAGATCCTAAATTTACTTCTGAGTTCTGGACGTCACTTATGGATGTTTCAGGGTGTCAATTAAAACTTTCTACAGCACATCATCCACAAACTGATGGGCTTGCAGAAAGAATGATACAAACCTTAGAAGATATGATAAGAAGATACTGTGCTTTTGGTCTTAATTTTAAAGACAATGACAAATTCACACATGATTGGGTAACCCTTATCCCAAGGTTAGAATTTGCATATAATAGTACAGTACATTCTGTCACTGGCAAAAAGCCATTTGAGTTATGGTTGGGTTATGTACCTAATACCCCTGCTAAAACTCTTAATAAGTTACCTAGATTGGATATTCATCCAGGTACTAAATCTTTTCTTCAGATGCAGGAATTATGCAGAAAACATGCTCAAGAATGTATAAATAATGCTTTTGAGTATGAAAAGTAAAGATGGGATAAAGCCCATAAAGAACAAATGTTCAAAGAGGGTGATGAAGTCCTTATTTCAACGCTACATTTCAATTTAAATGGTAATGTTAAATTGAAGGATCCATTCATTGGACCATTTGTAGTTAAAAAGATGGTTGGTAATAATGCTGTTGAGGTTATTCTATATGCACCATATGATAGAAAACATCCAGTATTTCCTATTTCTCTTATAAAACCATACCATTCTAATGATACTGCTCTATTTCCAAGAAGATCAGGAAGGCATAAACAGCAACCTGAAGAAATAGTTTAAAAGGCAGAAATTGAAAAGATACTTAAAAAGAGACACCTTGCTAAAGAAAAGGGAGTTGAGTATCTATTAAGATTTAAAAATAAATCAAGTGAATATGACATGTGGATTCCAGAAAATGAAATATCTGATCTTAAAAATCTCTTGAAAAAATTTAAATCTAAATAATACTGTTCATTCAGTATATGTATTATAAAAATTATTTTTTATTTTTTTATTTTATTATTTCACTCCTTAGTTTTAATTAAAATGTCTTAACATTTTTTTATTGTTTTTTTGGGGTAAGGGAGTGTCAGCCTAAATATCCTTAGGACTGAGTATTTCTTATGCTTAAAATAATATAACCTTAAGTAGATTAAGCTTATATCTTAAAAATAAGGTTAAAATAATAATATATATTATTTTATTATATATATATATAATTATTATTCTATTATATAATTTATAATAGTTTAAATAGCTTATCCATGGCCTAATAATACTTATTAAGGTGTTAATGGAGTCATAATATACTTATCTTAAGTGATATGAAGTAATTATTGACATACATAAGCTTATATGTATACATAAGACTCATATTCAGTGAAATATGCAGTATATTATGTATATTTAGGTATATAAGTGGGTTTTAGCCCCTTAATAGCCTATAACCTTTGTTTTTATGCTTATTTTAGGTCATATGGACAAAATCAGTGGACTCACAATGCCTACAGAAGCATAGACACCCATATCAGGCGCATACACCCAGTTTGGACAACTAAAATTACTTCCTTGGATGGTTATTCATGGATTTATGGGTTGGATGGATGTTTCTGGGTTAATGTGGATGCTTGGGGATGCTATTGGGGGCTTGGAAATTTTATTTGTTTCCTTTATATGCTTTTAGTTTCATTAAATCTCTTTTTGATTGTTTATTTTACCTGTTTTTTATGGTATCCGCTTTTATCTGGGTTTTCTATTTATGGTATGGATCAGTGTTATTATTAATAGTAATGGAGGGTCCTTACTGGAGGTCTGGGTGTTGAAACTGCTTGAAGTGGACGCCATGGGGAGGTGATGGGCCCTCACAGTGCTGTAATTGCCGGGGATAGCAGTGACATCATCTGGATTGAAGGTCTGTGCACTCCAGTGGATTTGGGTATAAGTAAGGAGGGATTTTGACGGTTATTTATCATCATTCAATTACTACAACTCCAAAAAACACTACTATACAATTATTAACCTTTAGAAATATATTTTAAAGCCACTATAAATTGATTTTATCTTTATATAAAGCTATAACTATATTTTATTCATCTATTTTCCACCACTAACACGCACTTAAACCAAAGTATTGTGAGTTTGACTTGAGTATAACTATTTTATTAGTCTTCCCCTGAGGTTTAATCACTAAATCATTTATCAATAAGTAGTAGGACCATAAATAAACACTATTATATCATACTTATATACTAGACTATACTGACAAACATTGTATTTGATTGTTGGCTTATCATTAAAATGAAGGTGATTCAGACTTGGTCAAAAGTGTCCTTCTGAAGGACAGTCTGACACACAGAAGGACACTTTTATATTTCATATCATAAAGGTATTATATATAACCATTTTATCATTAAAGTTTTTAAATTTTTTTCTTAATGATGGAAAAATGTTCAGGTGAACACATTAAGTACTTTAAATGACATGAGCTCTTTTCTTTAGCCTTGGTACATGAACATTAGCTAAACATTAAATTTAAGGTGTTACAGACTTGGTCAAAGTTTCCTTCTGAACGACTGTACAACGCTCAGAAGGAGACTTTTATAATTCATAAAAGACAGATATGTATACATTTAACACCTAGATAACATGCATTATAAACATGTCTTTTTGAGTGTCAGACCACAGCTCAGAAGGACACTTTTAACTCAGTCTGTAACACCTTTACTTTTATGATTAGCCAACAATAAAATAACATGGACATTAGCAAAACACTTTCAATCCTATTTCACAGAACCTTTAGTTTCAACCTGAGCAGTGGTCTATTTCTGAAAAGAACACTTTGTTATTTTGAGCTACCCATGCTCTACAGACTTATACACTTACTGATATGCTTTATAAAAGTGTCTTCCTCAGAATCAGCCAATGCTCAGAAGGGTACATGTTTCCATGCAAATCCAGATACCACTATTTTTTTAATTGTATCTAAAAAATTAATCTCATGTTTGAAAAATGCATTTTATTGATTTATTATAATTCATGGTAAAAAAATCAGTCCAATTCCTTTGGTACACAAAATAATACTACTTTAAAAAATAATAATATAATTTAAAGCATATTGAAACCCACAATTATTATGAAAAAAAAACATTAAGTCATTTAATATATGAAAAACAAATATTAATATTTTCTTTACATATAATAAATATATTGAACTTCCAAATATCCTTTTATTGTTATGATCAAAGTAGAGCATTCTGCCAGATGCAATTGGCACAAAAGATTCAACAATATCCTAATAATAGATAATAAACTGGTAAGAACAAGTTCATAATATTATCATAAAGAAAAATAAATTATTATCTTATCCCTATGTGAAAACTGTGATATTGGAATTTTCTTCACTAAGGCCATTAACATGTATAAAATTTAGGAAAATCTTAGGAGTTTTAAAATAATAATTCTTCAAAATTCTTCACCTTTGTATTATAAATATTTTTCTCTTAAGTAACACATTGATTAATTACTCAATAACTACTCTATCACAAATATAGGTGGAACAAAAAAAATAATACCCTTGCTTTTCAAAGTTTTTAATATCTATTAATTTTAAATAGAATCTTTTACAGCCTTGTTGATGCTTTATGTTACCCACTGGCACAAACATGTTTCTGATCATAAGTCAAATAATTTCTGGAAACTTAAAATCAAGAGTTAAAGGTTTAAAAAAATATCTTGTTAACCAGTCCACACAAGATTTGATTGTGTGCACAATAATTTTTTATAATTTATAAAAGATACAAAGGTATATATATAATACCTAGTTTATTTGAAATTTAAAATCTTCCTTCTAAGAAAAAGACCATTGTTTAGTAGGACACCTCAAGTGATGCTTAAGTAGATGGAAAGAGTTTTGCTAATGTCCATGGTATTTGATTGTTGGCTAACCATTAAAGTGAAGGTGTTACACACCTGGCTAAAAGTTTTTGTCTGAACAATTTTCTGACTCTCAGAAGGAGAATTTTATAATGCATATCATATAGGTATTATATATAACCATTTTATCTTTAAAGTTTACAAAACTATCTTTCTCAGTGATGGACCATTTTCAAGTTGAAAACCTTCAGTAATGTAAATGACATGAGCTCTTTTAATAGCTTTTTTACTGGAAAATTGGTTAAACATTAAATTGAAGGTGTTAGATACTTGGTCAAAGTGTCCTTCTGAAGGACACTTCTATAATGCATAAAAGAAAGATATGTATACATATAACACCTAGATGATATTCATTATACAAGTGTTTTTCTGAGAGTTAGACCTTCATTCAGATAGACACTTTGATCAAGTCTGTAACACCTTCACTTTTATGGTTAGCCAACAATCAAATACCATGGACATTAGCAAATCACTTTCCATCATATTTCACAGAACCTATAGTGTCCACTTGAGCAATGGTCCATTTCCAAGAAGAAAACTTTGATAATTTGAGCTACCCATTTTCTACAGACTTATACACCTACTTATATGCTTTATAAAAGTGTCTTCCTCACCATCAACCAATGCTCTAAAAGAAAATTGGTGCCATGTAAATACAGATGGCACTGTTTTTTTAATTTTATTTAAGATATTAATCCCATATTTGAAAAATAAATTTTATTAAATTATCATTATTCAAGGTAAAACATTCTGGCCAATTCCTTTGGAGTACAAAATAATACTACATCAAAATTCATAATAAATGGGAAAGTATATTGCAACACACAGTTATTATTAAAAACATAGCATTAAGCCATTGAATATATGAATAGCAAGAATAATATTTTCTTAACATATAATTAATATGTTGAACTGCCAAATATCCTTTTATTATTATGATCAAAGTATAGCATTCTTCCAGATGTATATAACACATTTAATTCAAAAATACTCAAAAAATAGATAATCCACTGGTAAAGATAAGCTCATTATATTATTATTATGTAAAAAAAATTAATATTGTTTCACAAATATGTGGAAAGTGTGATATTTGAATTTCTATAATGTAGGCTATCAACATGAATATGATTTAGGGAAATATAAAAATTTGTAAAATATAATTTCTCAACATTCATCACATTTTTATTATAAAAATTTTTTCCCTAGTAGCATATTGATGGATTAATCAATACATACTCTAGCAGAAATATAGGTGGGATAAAAAAATTAATACCCTTGCTTTTCAAAGGCTCAAAAACCTATTAACATACAAATTGAAACTTTTACAGCCTTGTTTATTCTACATGTCACCCACTAGCACAAACATGTTTCTTACCATCAGTGAAAGAATTTCTAGAAGCTGATAATATAGAATTAAAGAATTAACCAAGTATCTTTTTAACCTGTCCACAAAATATTTGATGTGGTTGAAAATGATTTTTTATAATGTATAAAATATACACAGGTATAAGTATAATACCTAGATCATATATTTTTTGAGTGTCCTTCACAGAAATGGACCGTTGTTCAGGAGAACACTTTAGGAAAGGTATAAGTAGATGGAAAGGGTTTTTCTAATGTTCATGGTATTTAATTTTTCAGCTAACCATTGAAGTGAAGGTGCTACAGACTTGGTCAAAAGTGTCCTTCTGAACGACTGTCCAACACTCAGAAGGACACTTTCATAATGCATATCATATAGGTATTATATATAACCATTTTATCTCCAAAATTTGTAAATTCGTCTTTCTCAGTGATGGAAAATTTTTCAGGTGAGCACTTTATGTACTGTAAATGGTATGAGCTCTTTTAATAGTCTTGGGACTTCAATATTGATTAAACATTAAATTGAAAGTGCTACAGACTTGGTCAAAAATTTCCTTCTGAAAAACAGTCTGATGCTCAGAAGGACCCTTTTATAATGCATAAAAAATATGTATACATATAACATCTAGATGATATGCATTATAAAAGTGACTTTCTGAGCATCGGACTATCCTTCAGAAGGACACTTTTGACAAAGTCTGTAACACCTTCACTTTTATGGCTAGCCATCAATCAAGTACCATTGACATTAGAAAAACCCTTGCCATCCTATTGAACAGAACTTATAGTATCCTTCTAAGAAATGGTCCATTGCTGAGAAGGACAATTTGATAATTTGAGCTACTCATGTTCTACAGACTTATACACTCACCAATATGCTTTATGAAAGAGTCTTCCTCAGAATCAGCCAATGCTCAGGAAGACACTTGGTGCTGTGTAAAGCCAGATACCACTGTTTTTTTAATTTTATTTAAAAAATTAATCTCATATTTGAAAAATGCATTTTATTGAATTATTGTTATTCATGGTAAAAAAATCTGTCTGATCCATTTGAAACACAAAATAATACCACCTTAAATTTATAATACATTTGAAAGTATATTGCAACACACAATTAGTTTTAAAAAATAGAATTAAGCCATTTAATGTATGAAAGGAAAGAATTATGTTTTCTCAACATATAATTAATATATTGAACTTCCAAATATCCTTTTATTATTATAATCAAAATATAGAATTCTGCCAGATGCATTTGGCACACCAGATTTAACTATCCTGAAATCATAGATAATAAACTGGTAAAAACAAATTCATTATATTATTATTATAAAAAGTCAAATATTATCCCATACATATGTGGAAACTGTGATATCTGAATTTTTTTCACTTAGGCCATTTAATGAAATGATTCAGGAAAATCATAGGAGTTGTAAAATAGTAATGCTTCAACATTCATCACATTTTTATTTTAAATAATTCTTTAAAGTAGCATATTGATGGATAAATCAATACATACTCTAGCATAAATATAGGTGGGATAAAATAATAATACCCTTGCTTTTCAAAGGTTCAAAAACCTATTAATGTAAAAACTGACCCTGTTACAGCCTTTTTGATACTTTATGTCACCCACTGGCACAAAATTATTTCTGACCATCAGTCAAGTACTTGTTGGAAGCTAAAAATCAAGAATTAAAGGTTTAAACAAGTGTCTTCTTAACCAGTCCACACAATATTTAATTGTGTGCACAATAATTTATTATAATGCATAAGAGATACACTGGTATTTAAGTAATACCTAGATGATCTGAAATTCAAAAGTGTCCTTCTCAGCTATGGACCATTGTTCAGGATGACACTTTAAGTGATGTGTAAGTAGATGAAAAGGGTCCTGCTAGTCTCCATGGTATTTGATTTTTGGCTAACCCTTAAAGTGAAGGTGTTACAAACTTGGCCAAAAGTGTCCTTCTGAATGACAGTATGATGCTCAGAAGGACACTTTTATAATACATATCATATAGGTATTACATATAACCATTTTATCTTTAAAGTTTATAAAACTGTCTTTCTCTGTGATGAACCATTGTTTATGTGAACACTTTAAGTACTGTAAATGTCATGAGCTCTTTTAATAGTCTTGGTACTGAAACATTGGTTAAAAATTAAAATGACGGTGTGGTCTTCCAACATTGGGGGAGCCCTTTGTTGGTCTATTTAGTGTTGTTTTTATATGTCTTAAATGGCATTTTTTAATAATTGGGTGTTTTTATGGAATTATTTGGTGAATATTGGGATTGTGGGGATGTAGGTATTACCATTGGATAGCCCCAATTTTTCTTTATATTTTATGTGTTGTTGACATTTTTCATATTCTAAGTATTTAAGGGAATATTTATCATTTTTCATTTTAAAAGATTGCTGTTTAATTTTGTTTTTTGCGTTTTACGGGCTAACCTTAAGTCTTAATGTTAAGTGCTTAGTACCACTAAAGTGGGCTAATTTTTCTCTACGTTTCATGTCTTGTAGTTGTTATAGCCCAATTATGTGTTTTAAAGGTTTTAGTAGTTGTAGTTTATTTTTCTAAGTATTTTTGGGTATTTTTGGAGGTTTTTGGTGGTTTTCTAGCTTCAGGGTGGTCCAGCCGCCTCAGGCAGGCCTCCCGACATCGGGAGTACCACCCCCCTCAGTGCTAGAAGGCTGGGAAGTGTTTCTAGAGGGGTTTATGAAATTTAGCACTCAGAAATGCCAAATTCATTGGTGTGCTTAGGCTCTTAGATAGTGGGCTGTGTAAATATAGTGAATAAGACAGTTTGGGGCAACCATAATCATCATACAACCATCTGGAGGTGATATCCTTGTTCCTCACTCAGTTTTCACTGTTTTTTGGCCACAATTGGCTGTGTTTGTTGCAAGGTTAGTTCTTCATTTAACTCAACTTTTGCAACTGTTTTCTCTGGTGTAGTCTTGCAAGCTATATAAAGTATAATTGCTGTCTCTGGTGTGGATTTGAAACCTACATCAAGTATCATTGCTTTCTCTGGTGTGGACATTGGTCTACATTTAAGTTCTTTGGTTTGGTAGTCTGTCTAGGGACTACTTTCTTGGCTGATCAGGCAGTCAAGTGTGTTGGAAAATGGCTTTAACAACAGGAACCAATTTACTGCAGCAGGTAAATCTCACTTATATTATTATAAAGGGACAGGGGATTTTCCCTCTGGGTTTTCTCCAGCTCCCTTGGTCAAAGCCTATAGCTAGTACTATAGGATTGTCTAAAACGGTGTTACAGACTTTGTCAGTGTATCTAGTATATAAGTATGATTTAATAGTATTTATTAATGGTCCTACTACTTATTAATAAATGATCTAGTAATTAAACCTCATGGGAAGACTAATAAAATAGTTATTCTCAAATAAAACTCACAATACTTGGATTTAAATGCATGCTAGTGGTGGAAAATAGATGAATATAATATAGTTATAGCTTATATAAAGATAATATCAATTTATGATGGCTTTATAATATATCTTTGAATAATAATAATTGTGTTATAGTGTTTATTTGAGTTTTAGTAAGTAAGTGAATCTACTGGAGTGCACAGACCTTCAATCCAGAAGATGTCACTTCCATCCCCGGAAATTACAGAGCTGTGAGGAGCCATCACCTCCCCATGGCATCCACTTCAAGTAGATTCAACTCCCGGACCTCCAGTAAGGACCCTACATCACAATTAATGATAACACAGACCCATACAATAAATAGAAAATCCAGATAAAAGTGGATACCATAAAGAAACAGGTAAAATAACTCATCCAAAGAGGATATAATTATTAACTTTTATGTTTAATAAATCAACTCAATTAGTTATTAAGTCTTTGTTGGTCAGCAATTCTTAAAGAGCAAACCTGGACACAAGTGTAGCGAAGTGTTGTAATGAGAATTAAGCAGCAAATAAAAAATATTAATATGACGATTGATTGGTATTTTTGAGAAAGGGATCTGTAATCTAGGTACATGATCAATGTGAAGTATGCTTCTAACCTTTTATGTTTAATAAATTGACTCAATTAGTTATTAAGTCTTTGTTGGTCAGCAATTCTTAAAGAGCCAACCTTGAGATAAGAGAAGAAAGAATTAGATGGTATGAATAGTTTATGATGATAGCAGATGACAGTGATACCTGGACACAAGCGTAGCGAAGTGTTGTAATGAGAATTCAGCAGCAAATAATAAATATTAATATGACGATTGATTGGTATTTTTGAGAAAGGAATCAATAAGGAATAGGGATCTGTGTTTCAGTATTTATGTAAATATCATTATTATTGACCTATCTCAAGACCTAACTTCATTATACATGCTACTGATATCATGGTTCTAGAGAACTAAGTAAATACTATTATTTAGATAAGAGAGATGTTGAAATAAGGTTTGGTGAGTTAGGAAGCACACGGCTACAAATTCTGACACTCTCCCCTGCTGAGTTACTCATCATGAATCTGCAATTTGGTGAGGTGAATCTTCAACTTCACTCGATTGAGGGACTTGGTAAGCATGTCTGCAGGCATGGAGTCTGTGGGCATGTAAGGAATTTTGAATATGAGGTTGTTGACCTGTTCACAAATCCAATGGAGCTGAATATCCAAATGTTTTGTTCGTGCATGATAGAGTGGGTTCTTGCTCAAGGAGATGCACCCTTGATTGTCATTGTATATTTTTATGGGTGCAGAGATTAGATATTTCTTCAAATTGATATCTCGAAGTAATTGTCTGAGCCATATGAGCTCCTGACAAGCTTCCACCACAGCTTTTGCTTCTGATTCTGATGTACTTAGGGATACAGAGCTTTGTTTCTTTGTCTTCCAGATAATTTTACAATTTTTGAGAGTGAAGATGTAGCCTGTGGTCAAATGTCGAGTCTCAAAGCAGGAACCATGGTTGGCATTGCAGTATCCCACTAAAGGTGCGTTGACTGATGTTGTGGGTTTGAAGTCAATGCCCAAATTCTGTGTTCCTTTGAGGTAGCGCAGGACATGGATAAAAGCATCCCAATGACTGGGACCTGGTTTGTTTAGGAAACGGGAAAGTTGACTGCAGGAGTAAGCCAGGTCTGGTCTGGTGCATTGAACCAGGTAGTTCAGGTGGCCTATGGCAGATCAATAATTGTTACCTGTTTTGAGAAATTTGGCATGGTCTGCATTGCTAGCCGGATGGAGTTGTTTGTTTGTATCCATTGGAGTGGAGATTGATTTGCAATCACGCATCCTGTACAGGCTAAGGATGGCTTCTATTTCATTAGATTGGGACAGGAAGATAGATGAATTTTCCACGTTTCTGATGATTTTAATCCCCAGGATCATTTGTGAGTCTCCAAGATCTTCCATTTCGAATTTTGAAGAGATAAGATTTTTGAACCATTGGATCTCTTTTCCAAAGATAGAAATGTCATCCACGTGAACATGAACAAAGCATGGTCTATTGTGGTCTTTATGGATGAACAGGGCAGGGTCAACTGGGCTGCACAGGACATTGTTTTCAGCAAAAAATGACTTAACAAACTGGTACCAGCATCGAGATGCCTGCTTGAGACCATACAGGGATTTTTGAAGGAGTAAGACTGGATTGTTGATGTTCAATGGTTTGGACACCCCTTTTGGCAAATTCATATAGATTGTTTCTTCAGGGATGCCATTGCAGAATGCTGATTTGGCATCCATTTGATGGAATTCCCACTTCTCTGAAACCGTGATGGCAAGAAGTAATCACAACGTTGTAAGACTACTGGTCGGGGCAAAGGTTTCTGTATAGTCAATCCCATATTTTTTCAAGAAGTCTTGCACGCATAAGCGCGCTTTGAATTTGCTTATTTTGTTATTGTGATCTAATTTGATTTTAAAGAGTCAAGTGCTCCCAATGGAACATGCTCCCTTTGGAAATTCAATGATGTCCCACACTTCCTTCTCATTATGAGATTTTATTTAATTGTTAATGGCGATTTTCCAGTTCTCGCTGTTGTTGTCACTTAATGCTTGGTCATAATTCTCGGGTGTTAAGAGTGTTTTGGAGATTGGAATAGATGCTTGATGGGCATCCTCTTGTGCCATGTTAGATTGTGGTTTGCTCATTGTTCTGCTAATCCTGGTACGTCCTCCTTCCATAATATTTGAGGGGTCAATTGACGAAGATATGTTTTGTGGGGAGGTGTCACTGGTGAGCTGATAGTCCCAGAATCGTGACTCTGGTCTATTGTCATTTGGATCAGGCGGCGCTGGGGCTTCCATATCAGACTCCACACTATCTCCTTCACTTTCTGATTCATTGGGATCTTGCTGATCACTATTCGCGCAGTTTGGCCCAGTACATTTTCTGTGAGGATCATCTTCCATAAACAGATTGGGCCATGTGATTTCAGGTTTGTCTGGCTGTGAGAATGGGAAGATATTCTCTTTGAAGACAATGTTGTGTGAGGAGAAGGGTTTTCTTGTTTCAAGATTTAATAACCGATAAGAGTTATGTTCCTCATGAAAACCTAACAGACATGCTTTTACAGCATTACTGCTCAATTTTCCAGAATGAACCTGCTTATCTATCAGCGCATATGCAAGGCAACCAAATGTCCTAATTTTGTGAATTTTAGGTTTGATGTTGAATATTTTCTCATAAGGTGACAAATAATTTGGATTTGCCTTTGTTGGGACATGGTTCTCAATGAAAACGGATGTTTTGATAACTTCTCCCCATAGTTTGTGTGGCATATTTGCTTTGAACAGCATGGCTTTTGCCATTTCTACTGATGTGCGATTCCCTCGCTCGGAAATCGGGTTTTTTTGAGGGGTATAAGGAGATGTAAAAATGATCTTAAATCCTTTGTTGGCGGCTAGTTCTTCAAATTTTTTTTGATTAACTCACCACCACTGTCACATACAAGGTTAAGGAGTTTACGGTTTGTGAGGTTTTCAGAGAATCTCTTAAATTTCAGGAACTTATCAAACGTATCAGATTTATTTTTAAGTAGATACACAAATTTATAGGATGAAAAAGCATCTGTTAATTTGAAATAATATTCATTACCCCCCTCTGTCTTGACTAATCTCCCACTCAAATCACAATGAACATACTCCAAAGGCCTGGTTGCTTTAGGAAAGTGCCCTGAGAACGGAGACTTGTGAAGTTTAGCTTTAATACAATGTTTGCAGAAGAAGCTACTGCTCTTATCATCAAAGTGAATATTCAGGTGCCTCAGCAATGTTTTCAGGTAGCCAATGTTTATTTGACCAAGTGGCAAATTCCAAGACATGAGGTCAGGCTTAACAGTGGATGCGATTAAGGAATTATGGGTTGTTTGCTTACCAATCTTGGCGTGGATTTGATAGAGTTGGATCCAGGAATGAGCGCTCCAGATAAGACCATCTTTTTGTCATTTAAATCAAGATGGATCTGTCAGGTTCCGCACTCATTCCACAGCCCCCTTTTAGGAATGGAGCTAGCGCAATGAGGTTGCACTTGATCTTTGGGACATGGAGACAACCGGTAAGTCTGACACCCTCTTCACAATTGTTGATTAGATCCACTGAACCAATTCTAATGGCATAAATCATCTCCCCGTTTCCTACTCTGATTGGAATCCTGACTTTATTGTACGATGAAAAGAGCTTGTTGGTTGAGAACATATGAGATGAGGCTCCAGAATCAAAAATAAATGGCGGAGGATTGGGAGAGACCATAGCAATGGCTGAGTATAGGTAAAGGATTTCATGCGTGAAATTTGCAGTTTTGGTGTTTGCTGAATTGCCCTTGCTCTTAGTTTTGAAGTTAGGACGCAATTCCAGGTGAAGGGCCCAGCACTCATCTTCTGAATGAGGGCATTTTTTATTTTGCTTGCCATTTGAACAATATTCACGTTTTTTATTTTGGTTATTCTTGCTCTTTTTTGTAGAGATTAGGGCAGTTTTGAATGATTCCAGGCGATCTGCGATAAGGGTGAGTTTTTTTATCACAATATCTACCGTCAATGGTTTGTCAGTGTCTTCAGCCGTTGTAGACAATCCTATAATACTAGCTATAGGCCTTGACCAAGGGAGTTGGAGAAAAACCAGAGAGAAAATCCCCTGTCCCTTTAGAAAAATAGAGTGAGATTTACTTGCTAAAGTAAGTTGGTTCCTGTTTTGCTAAAGACCCCTTTTAAACACACTTGACTGCTTGATGAGCCAAGAAAGTAGTCACCAGATAGACTACCAGACCAAAGAACTGAAATGTAGAACAAAGTCCACACCAGAGACAGCAAAGATACTTGATGTAGGCTGCAAATCCACACCAGAGACAGCAATAATACTTGCTATAGC
The DNA here is from genome assembly GCA_030280995.1 of Hemileia vastatrix. NCBI lineage: Eukaryota > Fungi > Basidiomycota > Pucciniomycetes > Pucciniales > Zaghouaniaceae > Hemileia > Hemileia vastatrix. Next base: position 20,770,433 of record JASXTE010000007.1, on the reverse strand, counting down.
TTGCAAGACTATAACAGAGAAAACAGTTGCCAAAGTTAAGTTAAATGAAGAACTCACTTGCAACAAACACAGCCAATTGTGGCCAGAAAACAGTGAAAACTGAGTGAGGAACAATGAGATCACCTCCGGATGGTTGTATGATGATTAAGGTTGCCCCAAACTGTCTTATTCACTATTTACACACAGACCACTAACTAAGAGCCCATGCGCACCCACCAATCTGGCGCCTGTACCTGCCAAATTGCATAAAAAACCCTCCTGGAGCGCTCCCCAACCTGCTAAAACAGAGGCGGGCGGGCCGCCCGACGTCGGAGATGCCGCCTGAAGCAGCCCGGCCTCCCTGAAGCCAGAAAACCAATAAAAACCACTAATCTACTTAGAAAAATTAGCTACAACTACTAAAACCTTTAAAACACGGAATTTCACTATAACAACATTGAGACATGAAATATAGAGAAAAATTAGCTCTATCAAATGGTACTAAGCACTTAACCCTAAGACTTAAGGTTAGCCCGTAAAACACAAAAAACAAAATTAAACAGCAATCTTTTATAAATGAAAAATGAGGAAATGACCCCTTAAAACTCAGAATATGAAAAATGTCTACAAGACATAAAATATAGAGAAAAACCAGGGCTATCCAATGATAGTACCCACATATCCGCAGACCCAATATCCACGGAATAAAACCAGAAAAATACCAAATTTCTTAACAGATGTCAATTAAGACATGCACAAACAGCGCCAAATCACACAACAAAGGCCCCTGCCAATGTTGAAAGACCACATCCTCCCTCCAATTGAGAATTTCCGCATTCTTTCTTCATCCAACCACCATGTTTAACCTCCTTCCTAAATCTGCCTCTGAAATGGGCCCCTGCCAATACTGCATCAACAATAATTTAATCTGCGCCATAACACCACCTGTTCATCCATACAGAACGTCCTGCAATGTCTGCCAATCCAGAAAGAAGACCTGCCACAAACCTGGTCCACTTTCTTCTACAACAGATTCACCTCCGTCTCAACCTGGTCCTTCTTCTGCCAGCACCAAAATATCTAGGCCATCCATCCTGATACCCAGATTAATCAAAAAGCTCCACCCTTCCCAGAAGAGTTCCACAACCCATAAAGCAACTAGTTCCCCCATCCCTGGTCCATCTGATGGTAAAGAACATCCATTTCTTCCTTCAACTTTAAAACTGATAACTTCTCAGTTCCTTCCTCTTCTGATAGTGATGATAACAATGTAGGATCCATTGCACCACCAACACCAACGCACTTGCCCACTATCAAGGCCAAGTTCCAACAACACACATCTCAACAGAAACAACTTCTGCTTCACTATTTCCAATCCACTCCTGCTAGAGATCCACAGGACATTGAGAACAGAAGACACCTCATTCACCAGTTCAAGGCTAATTCTGAACATTTCATTTCATCTCTTGATTCACTCTGTAATTCCACTAGTACTTGAGTTTGATTCAGAAAAGAAAAATTGATCACACCCTCTATAGGATGTAACCACAAACAACCCTCAGTTTTAAGTCTTGGGGGACCATCCTCATTTTATAGTCTTGGGGGACTCAAAAACCCTCAGTTTAAAGTCTTGGGGGACTCAAAAACCTAAATCATAAACCCAGAACCAGAGATCAACCACATTAAGACACAGAGAAAAAACTAACATTCTGGGGTAATTGTGAATAGAGCTGCCAGCCCATCAATTACCCCAAACTTGCCTTTGCTATATTTGGAGGCTCCCCCTGTCAGTATAGTCTAGTATATAAGTATGATATAATAGTGTTATTTTATGGTCCTACTACTTATTAATAAATGATTTAGTGATTAAACCTCAGGGGAAGACTAATAGAATAGTTATACTCAAATAAAACTCACAATACTTGGATTTAAATGCGTGCTAGTGGTGGAAAATAGAAGAATAAAATATAGTTATAGCTTTTATAAAGATAATATCAATTTATAAGGGCTTTATAATATATTTCTGAATACTAATAATTGTATTGTAGTGTTTGTTTGAAGTGTAGTAATTGAATGATGATAATAAACCGTCAAAATCCCTTCTTACTTATACCCAAATCCACTGGAGTGCACAGACCTTCAATCCAGATGATGTCACTGCTATCCCCGGCAATTACAGCACTGTGAGGGCCCATCACCTCCCCATGGCGTCCACTTCAAGCAGTTTCAACACCCAGACCTCCATTAAGGACCCTCCATCACTATTAATAATAACACAGAGTCATACCATAAATAGAAAACCCAGATAAAAGCGGATACCATAAAGAAACAGGTAAAATAAATAATCAAAAAGAGATTTAATGAAACTAAAAGCATATAAAGGAAACAAATAAAATGTCCAAGCCCCCAATAACATCCCCAAGCATCCATATTAACCCAAAAACATCTTTCCAACCCATAAATCCGTGAATAACCATCCAAGGAAGTAATTTTAGTTGTCCAAACTGGGTGTATGCGCCTGATATAGGTGTCTATGCTTCTGTAGGCGTTGTGAGTCCACTGATTTCGTCCATATGACCTAAAATAAACAGAAAAACAAAGGTTATAGGCTATTAAGGGGCTAAAACCCACTTATATACCTAAATATACATAATATACTGCATATTTCACTGAATATGAGTCTTATGTATACATATAAGCTTATGTATGTCAATAATTACTTCATATCACTTAAGATAAGTATATTATGACTCCATTAACACCTTAATAAGTATTATTAGGCCATGGATAAGCTATTTAAACTATTATAAATTATATAATAGAATAATAATTATATATATATATAATAAAATAATATATATTATTATTTTAACCTTATTTTTAAGATATAAACTTAATCTAGTTAAGGTTATCTTATTTTAAGCATAAGAGATACTCAGTACTAAGGATATTTAGGCTGGCACTCCCTCACCTCAAAAAAAACAAAAAAAAATGTTCAGACATTTTAATTAAAATTAAGGAGTGATATATAAAAAATAACTTTTATAATACATATACTGAATGAACAGTATTATTTAGATTTAAATTTTTTCAAGAGATTTTTAAGATCAGATATTTCATTTTCTGGAATCCACTGGTCATATTCACTTGATTTATTTTTAAATCTTAATAGATACTCAACTCCCTTTTCTTTAGTAAGGTGTCTCTTTTTAAGTATCTTTTCAATTTCTGCTTTTTCCACTATTTCTTCAGGTTGCTGTTTATGCCTTCCTGATCTTCTTGGAAAGAGAGCAGTATCATTAGAATGGTATGGTTTTATAAGAGAAATAGGAAATACTGGATGTTTTCTATCATAAGGTGCATATAGAATAACCTCAACAGCATTATTACCAACCATCTTTTTAACTACAAATGTTCCAATGAATGGATCCTTCAATTTAACATTACCATTTAAATTGAAATGTAGCGTTGAAATAAGGACTTCATCACCCTCTTTGAACATTTGTTCTTTATGGGCTTTATCCCATCTTTTCTTTTCATACTCAAAAGCCTTATTTATACATTCTTGAGCATGTTTTCTGCATAGTTCCTGCATCTGAAGAAAAGATTTAGTGCCTGGATGAATATCCAATCTAGGTAACTTATTAAGAGTTTTAGCAGGGGTATTAGGTACATAACCCAACCATAACTCAAATGGCTTTTTGCCAGTGACAGAATGTACTGTACTATTATATGCAAATTCTAAACCTGGGATAAGGGTTACCCAATCATGTGTGAATTTGTCATTGTCTTTAAAATTAAGACCAAAAGCACAGTATCTTCTTATCATATCTTCTAAGGTTTGTATCATTCTTTCTGCAAGCCCATCAGTTTGTGGATGATGTGCTGTACAAAGTTTTAATTGACACCCTGAAACATCCATAAGTGACGTCCAGAACTCAGAAGTAAATTTAGGATCTCTGTCAGAAACTATTGCTTTGGGGAAACCTGCTGTATTTAACATTTGTGTCCACCATAAAAAAGCTAAGTCCTTTGCAGAAACCTCTTTGTGGGTAGGAATAAATTTACACATCTTTGTAAATCTATCTACAATTACCCAGCAGGAGTTATAACTCTTATGCCCTGCTATTGGCAAACCTGTTACAAAGTCCATGTTAATGATTTCCCATGGAGCTTTTGGTTGCTCAATTTGTTGTAATAAACCAGCTCTTTTTCCTGTTAATCTTTTAGATTTTTGACAAGAATCACATGTTTCAACATATTTCTGAACATCCTCAGACATGTTAATCCACCAAGCTGTGTTTTTTTTACTCTGGTTAATGTTTTATGGTAGTCAAAATGACCTGCTAATATATCATCATGACATATACTTAACATTAACTCCTTCATTGAAGGGGGAATTACAATTACATTACTTAATTTTTTCCTGTAATATATAAAACCATCCTCAATGGAAAATTTTCCTTTCTCTAATGCCTCTTTATACTTAATTGGTAATGTTTTTATTAAAACATTCATTGAAGCATTAGATGGATCATTTAATATTGTAGTTAATTTACTTAAGTCAGGATCTGAATTATAGTTATCAAGAATTGATTGCATAAATTCATCCTCAAGATCTACAATATAAATGCCATAAATGTTAATAATCTCTGACTCAGGAACATAAGCAGGATTATCATCATTTTTAGGTAGAGGTACTCTAGATAACAGATCTACATTAGAGTGCAAGGTTCCTGCTCTATGTGTAATAGTCATCCGTCCTCTGTATTCTTGTACAGCTAATTGCCATCTAAACATGTGTCTATTAGGAGTTTTCATGTTTAAGAATGACTTAACTGCACTACAGTCAGTGATTAACTCAAATTTTTGGTCCTCAAGGTAGTAATGTAGCTTTTCAAGAGCCCATACTACTGCCAAACATTCAAGTTGAGTAGCACCATATTTCAATTCACCGCTTCTCAGAGTACGTGAAATATAGCAGATTACTACTTCTGACATTTTACCTTCAATAAGTTGTTTTTGATGTAAAGCAGCACCCAGTCCAATAAAACTTGCATCTGTATATAATACAAAAAGTAATTGGAAATCTGGTAATCCCAAGATAGGAGCTGTCATTAAACATTTTTTCAACTTATTAAAAGCTTGTTGTCTTTCATTATTCCAAATGAAAGCTTCTGATTTCTTTATCAGTGTGGTCAGTGGTGCAGCAATTGATTGGTAGTTTTTTATATATTGTCTATAATAACCACACATTCCAAGAAAAGATTGTACATCCTTCACATTTTGAGGAATGCCAATATTTTTTATTGCAGCCACTTTATTTTGGTCTACACATATTTGTAAGCCAGATACAATATGACCAAGCACTTTTAAAGATTCAAACCCAAATTTACATTTTTTCAATGCCAGGGTCATTTTTATTTCATCCATTTTCTGGAATACTTTCCTTAAATGGATTAAGTGTTCATCAAAAGTTTTAGAGAACACTATGATGTCATCAATGTATACCATTAACCATCCCTCAATCATTTCATTATGGAATGTTATATCCATTAACTTCTGAAATACTGATGGAGCATTTTTTGGTCCAAATGGCATTCTGACATATTTATAAATTCCCATGTGTGTTGTTATCGACAAAAAGTTCTGTGAATTCTTTTCAACAGGAATTTGATGGTACCCTTTATTTCCATCTAGGCAACTTATATATTTAGCACCTTTAAGGGTAGCATGTATAGAGGCAATCCTTGGCAAGGGATAAATATCATCTACTGTAAATGTATTTAATGCTCTATAATCACCGCACAGTCTTGCTTTATCTTGTTCATAAGAAATCAGCACTGGTGATATTACACAATATTTTGGTGTAGTTTCAACCTTCTCAAGAATGTTCATTTTTAATAACATCTTAATATTATCCTCTATGTCTTTCCTCTTCATTGGTGAAGCAGGGTATGGTTTCTTTTTAAGACTAGCAGGAATATTATCCATATCACAGGTTAAACTAATTATCATTTCATGATCTTTTACAAGGCCAAGTTCATTTGTACCATGTGCAATAGCCAATGGAAAAGCTTTAATTAATTCCAAAATATTATCTTTCTCAGTTTCACTTATCTGAGTGCCAAATGATGCTTTTGAAATTTCTGTTTCCAGAAGTTCCAACTCATTGGATTCTCTTCCTTTAGACGGGGAATTTGTTACTGACTCAATGTGTAAGACAGTGTTAAAAGACTTTATTTTAAATTTCCTTTTACCATTCATGCCAATTTTAAAATTGTTATTAGCAGGGTCTAATTTTACACCAAATTTAGTCAGAATATCATTTCCAATGATAAAACAGTTACTACAATTAGTATTATCCATTACTACAAAGTCACAGGTTACCCTTACATAACCATGTTGGTGTTTAAAGAAAACAGCAGCTTTGTATTTACCAATGGGGTGTAGTACTGATCCAAAACCTCTCCAATTTTTATTCTGAAGTGGTTCAAACTTAAACTTATATTCACTATCAATTTTCTGTAATGTATTAGTGGAAACAACTGAACCAGAAGCTCCTGTGTCCAATACTATATTAACATTTTCACCAGAAATGATAGCTGGAACCGTGATAGGTGTCATTCTAAAGTTATCAGCTTGTATATCCTTAATGATTTCAGCATCCTCAAAATTCATTAAAGATTCATTTGAGTCCATATTTAATATTGGATTTTCAAAGATGGACAAATCATCTTCCAACATACAGACTTCATTTTCATCACTATATGAGATATTGCTGTCATAATCACTTGATTCTTTACTTTTTTCAGTTTCAGTTTCAGATTCACGTTGATTTTCAACAATATTTATGTTTTTCTCACATTTGTGACCTTTTACCCAAGGTTTGTTACACTTATAACAAGTATTTGTTTCATACTTTTTAGGTACTACAGGTGCAGTAGGTTTTTTCTGCTTCTCCTGAAGTGTTTTTGAATTCTGAGTTTTTACAGGTTCAACATTTTGCTTATAAGTGGAATACCTTGATTCATACTTATGGCTTAATAATATTTCATTGCAAATATTAATAAAGTCAGAATATTCAGTAACATTTAATGTTCTAGCTACAACAATGTCTCTGACAGATATAGGTAATTTGTATATTATCTTATCTTTCAATAAGTTAAAATCCATATGAGGCTCAATGACTTTTAATATTTTGTTTAAATTCATTAAAAATACCATAGGTTTGTCACCATTCAACGGATTATACCTAGTCTTCTCATACAGTCTCTGCTGAGTAAGCCTGAATTTAGAACCTCCAAATTGTTTTTCAATAAGTTGTTTCCATTCAGCCCAAGAGTAGTCTCTACCCTCACCTAAGACAGCTTCAAACCATAATAAAGCAACATCCTTAAATAAAGAAATTAATTTTGATGTTATCTCTTCATCTGGTAACTTATATGAGAATTTCAAGTTGTCAATTCTTTGAATAAAATTTTGCCAATCAGAGCTGGCTTCCCCATCATAAGTTGGGTACTGATCTATTTTAGGCCAGTTCTTCTGATTGGATTTTATCTCACTAATCTTAGGTAAATTCAACAACTCATTCACTTTTGATAAATGGTCTTGTATTTCTTCCTGCACGGATTTGTGACTTACATTTTCAGATTTGACACTACCACCAGATGGTTTTAATTGTGGTGGTACAGGGAAGGAATGAGATTCACTTTTGCCAATGAAAGGATTATTATTATATTGATTATACTTATGATTATCCTGGTTCATCAGTAGATTGGCAGTTTCAATCTCAACTTTAGTTAATCTTTGTAGCAGCTCAGAGACACTTTGATTTGTCTGTGCAAAAGATAACTTTGTTCTTGATTCAGTTTTTAATAAATGTGTTTCATATAATTTTTCTAACTCACAAAATTTGTTTGAAAGGTCATTATATTTATTACTCAATGAATCATATTTAAGAGTTAGAGACAAATGTTCTTTCTCTAATTCTTTATTACGTGTTGCTAATTGAGAAATTTTCAATGTCAAGGATGAAATTGTATCACTAGTGAGCTTAACTGTCTGTTCCTCACAATCAGTCATTATATTCCACAATGCTGAAACAATTCTATGGACAGTTGGATTATTGTTAAAATATTCCATGTCCTCCTTTTCAATTCTCTCACTCTCCTGTGAACTTCTCATCTCACTAGTAGGTGGTTGCAACTGAGGATTAACTGTATTATCATTGTATATATTACTGTTATTATGGACAAAAAGACAAGTCAGGAGTATCTACTCTAAAACCTAAATTTCTTAAATCCTCCTCTATTTTTTGTACAGATTTAACATCAATAGAATTACCTATATTGTAATTATCAGTATTATGTCTAATCTGAGAGGGTAAGTTACTTACCAAGGGATGGTTGCCAGTCCTGATTTTTGGCGCTTTTTTCCCTTGTAAGGGTGAGCTGAGGAAGTCAGATGAGGGGGTGGATCCCTGTTGCAACTGTGGCTTGTCCACTGCTGGTGAAACCAGTCCCATTTCCATTTGTCTACCAGGATTTTCTCCTGGGAGTGAGTGGACCCTCCTTGGGTAGGGGGTTGCTGATTTGATTGACTGGGCTGGCCTCCCTTTAATTCTGCCATTGCCTGATTCATCTGCTGAAATCCTACCTTTCAATTGTTTTGCAACTGCTCTACTTCTTTGAACATGAGAGATTTTGATTCCTCCAACTTCAGAACCTGTTTGGCCAGGTGGGACAGTTGATTCTGAAGAGGAGACGTCTTTTTTATAGTTATCTTTTTTAAGAGGGCGTCCTTTTCCTCTATACTCATGCTTTCTGGCTGGGGGTACTGTTGTCCCTCCATGGTGATGTCCTGGAAAGTTTTTGTTAGCTTTAGACCTGGTATTATAAGCAGGCTGTTCACTTACACTATCCTGGGGAGCACTCATATTGTTCAGAATAACAATATTTTACGTCTACAAAAGGAAGAAACTTTGTGGAATTAGTAGACAAAAGATATTAGCAATTATATTACTAATAAAAAAGCAATGGAGCTTACCCTGAATTTATATCTTTATTTATTTAAATAAAATGTAAGAAAAATTCGAAAAAATCTGTTAAAAATATAATAATAAGTTTAACTAGACCTCTATAAGGGTGAATAATTAGCTTACCAAGCTTTAGCCAAATACCAATTTAATTGGGTGTTATATTGGTGTCCAAATACCAAGTGAAATTGGGTTTATATTGGGTACAGTTACTACTGTAAATATCTAATTTTTATGATAAAAAATTAGTAAAATTATTATAAGGGTTCATTTCCGCAATCAATGTGTTATTATGACCCACTAATATGCAGCAGACCCAAATATTTGGTTAATTTTGAGCTGTACTAAGGTAAAAATCACGTCCCAAGGCTTATACTAAATAATAAGTAAAATATAAGGAAAGACCCCCAATTGTCAGTATAGTCTAGTATATAAGTATGATATAATAGTGTTATTTTATGGTCCTACTACTTATTAATAAATGATTTAGTGATTAAACCTCAGGGGAAGACTAATAGAATAGTTATACTCAAATAAAACTCACAATACTTGGATTTAAATGCGTGCTAGTGGTGGAAAATAGAAGAATAAAATATAGTTATAGCTTTTATAAAGATAATATCAATTTATAAGGGCTTTATAATATATTTCTGAATACTAATAATTGTATTGTAGTGTTTGTTTGAAGTGTAGTAATTGAATGATGATAATAAACCGTCAAAATCCCTTCTTACTTATACCCAAATCCACTGGAGTGCACAGACCTTCAATCCAGATGATGTCACTGCTATCCCCGGCAATTACAGCACTGTGAGGGCCCATCACCTCCCCATGGCGTCCACTTCAAGCAGTTTCAACACCCAGACCTCCAGTAAGGACCCTCCATCACTATTAATAATAACACAGAGTCATACCATAAATAGAAAACCCAGATAAAAGCGGATACCATAAAGAAACAGGTAAAATAAATAATCAAAAAGAGATTTAATGAAACTAAAAGCATATAAAGGAAACAAATAAAATGTCCAAGCCCCCAATAACATCCCCAAGCATCCATATTAACCCAAAAACATCCTTCCAACCCATAAATCCGTGAATAACCATCCAAGGAAGTAATTTTAGTTGTCCAAACTGGGTGTATGCGCCTGATATAGGTGTCTATGCTTCTGTAGGCGTTGTGAGTCCACTGATTTCGTCCATATGACCTAAAATAAGCAGAAAAACAAAGGTTATAGGCTATTAAGGGGCTAAAACCCACTTATATACCTAAATATACATAATATACTGCATATTTCACTGAATATGAGTCTTATGTATACATATAAGCTTATGTATGTCAATAATTACTTCATATCACTTAAGATAAGTATATTATGACTCCATTAACACCTTAATAAGTATTATTAGGCCATGGATAAGCTATTTAAACTATTATAAATTATATAATAGAATAATAATTATATATATATATAATAAAATAATATATATTATTATTTTAACCTTATTTTTAAGATATAAACTTAATCTAGTTAAGGTTATCTTATTTTAAGCATAAGAAATACTCAGTCCTAAGGATATTTAGGCTGACACCCCCTGTGGATACCCTTCACCAATCTTTCAAAACAACTCCAACAACAAAAGCTTTTCCCTCAGTTTATAGTCTTGGGGGACTTACAACCCTCAGTTTAAAGTCTTGGGGGACTGACACAGTGTTCAGTTTAAAGTCTTGACGGACTACTTCTTGATAAAATCTTGAAACCAGCCAGTTTAAAGTCTTGGAGGACTTATAAATTTTCCAGTTTAGAGTCATAGAGGACTGGCAGAATCTTGCATGAATCTGACCCAGCCAATTTCATGCAATACACACACAGCCAGACCCAGGGAGCGTCCACCTTCACTTCATCTTCTACTCATCACTGACAAAATCTTCTCTTATCCTTTTCATCACCTTTCACACCACAAATCATGTCTGGATCCCCTGCTGTTGACTCCTCTACTCTTCCTTGCTTCACTGCTCCAAGGGACTATTCCTGAAAACAGTGCAGACACATGTGCAGATCTTGCACATTCACTCTTCCAAATCCAGATGCCAAATTCTACAACAGGGCTTGTGACTCCTGCTATTCCAAAAAAAAGAAATGTGACAGAGATGCCCACTATCCTATTCCTCCGCCTTCTCCTTCTCACAAGTACATCTCCAGATCCCCTACCAGGTCTCCAGAACTTGGTCCATCCTCTTCCTCTCTATCTTCAGCTCCTTCCAGAAGATCCAGAAGCTCAGCTTCCCGCACTCTTCCAAAAAGACCAGCTTTAGCTTCTCAAGAAACTGCTTTTATCACTGCTAAATTAGCTCCAAAAGCTTCAAAATCAACCCCTAGGCTTCTAGACCGCGTCCAGGCGGCCCGCCCGCCTCACCAAACAGCGAAAATCAGGGCCAAAACCTCCAAAAACGGCCAGAAAATAGCCAAATTCATCCAGATAACAATAAAAACTCAACCCAACTACCTCCTACTGCTCCCAGAGCAATGCAATCCACCCTTCCAAAGTCCAAAAGTACCAAAATTTACCAGATTTCTAAGAGAACTGCCAGAGAGCCCCAAGAAGAAACCAGAACACCACACACTGCTCCACAACAACAACTTCGTCCCCAACTAAGACAAAGAAACTATACCTCTCCTCTGTCAGCCAACTACTCTTCTGACAGTTCCATCTCTTCATATTCTCCATCCAGAAGAGAGCAGTCTGCTTCCAAATCCCCCTCTCCTGCTCCATCCTTTAACAACCCTGGTACTCCATCACCAGCACCTCCTCCAGCTGAATCCAACATAAATAACAACCACAACAACAACAACAATCTCACTGCTCCCACTAGGCCCCAGGAACCTCATCATCCCAGTTCACTTTCTCAGGATCCTTCAGAGGAAGACCATGAGAATCCATATCTATCCCTAGTTGATCCACCCACTATGACCATAACAAAATTGTCAGAGATCCAAATCCCAGCTGCTTACAGATTTGATGAGCTTCCAATCTGTAAGTACCAAATTAGTTATTCCATTTCTTCAACAAAAATAATTACTGATCCAATTCTTCTTTTCTAGTTGGCACCCCTCCTCCTGAATCTATTATTGGAGTTGGCCAAACTCTTGAAACTTCTTTGACCCTCGATTATGGAGACATGAAGAAACACCTAAGCACCATGTGTTCCAATATGCTAAAAGCCTTTGCCCTTCATGGACCCTTGAATGACTTTGAAAAATCCCTGAGAAAGAGCCTACTGGACGACCACTGGAAAATGTCTAGGATCATTAAACACACCCTCCAGCACTCCATTCCTGCCTCTTCTTCTTCCTCCTCTGAACTTCCCTCTAATCCAATCCCTGATCATTACAATCCCTATAATATCTCCAGCAGGATGCACTTCAAAGAACACAGTGCTTCCCACAATCCCAACAAAAAACAAAAACGTCATCACAATCCGGACCAGCCTCCAGAAGCTTCATCATCCAGACAATGAGCTCCTGAAAAAAGATTAGAAACATAAAAATAATATAAAACAAGTAACAAAAAATAATTTCAGAATTTTTTTTTTAGTTTTTTTTTTACGGTCTACTGATATACTAAAATAAAAAAATTAATAATTAAAATGAAATGAAATAACATAAATGAAATAAAATAAAATATAAAAAATAATACAAATGGTATTCCCCAGCCAATTGATGAGCTGAACCCCTGATACCTTACCCACATCCAAGTGCAACTTGATGTGGATACACAATTAAATCTTTTAAATGATTAATCAGAAAACAAAATTCAAAATTTGGAAATTCAGAAAATAATAAAAAATAATGAAACACAGAAACACATGAAATAAATAATAAATAAAAATAAAATAGCGTTGCCCGGCCAATTGATGAGCCTTACCCCACCAATGCTTGCCCACATCCAGGTGACCCTGATGTGGTAACACCCTATATTTTTGATTTTATAATTTTAAACAACCCCCATAAAAAAATTAAAAGAAAAAAAGAGAAAAAAGAAAATAATCTAAAACTACTATCTAGCAAAAACATAACTGCAAAATCAAAGCAGGTCCAGCTCCATAGATGCTCCAATAAGGGAAAGTCCGGTCCATAGAAATGATCACTGGGTGGGCTCCCTCCAATAAGTAAAAATGATGGGAGACCACCAGTGATCCACCACCAATATGAAAGAACCCAAGATAAAGAAGCCAGTCCCAAACCAGTTTAAAGTCATAGCGGACTCAAAACCTGAATAATAAACAACAGAACTAGAATTCAACTAGGAAAAACAAAAGACTTGAAACAGACATTCTGGGGTAACTGTTCTACAGAGCAGCCAGCTCATCAGTTACCCCCACACTTGCCAAAATAAAATCTAGAAGCCCCCCCTGGGTACCTTCTAACAAATCACAACATTCAACTCAAAAAAATCCAAACCAATAAGAGTGAAGAGTCCGGCACTTGAAAACCAAAGCAATTTCCAGTTTAAAGTCATAGAGGACTAAAACCTGTGAAAATAAACCAATACTAGGGTTCAACCAAATTAAGAGAAAGGGTTGGAAACAGACAATATGGGGTAACTGTTGATAGAGCAGCCAGCCCATCAGTCACCCCTACACTTGCCAAGATCAAATATAGAAGCCCCACCCATGGGTACCCTCTAACAAAAAAGTTTCCAACAAACAGATGCATAGCATCACCACAAAAAAAACCAAAATTAAAGAATGGTCCGTAGTTTATCCTCATTGCGGAGTCAATCTTCTTCATGCCTAGTGCCTCTGGGATAAAACCTCTTCACTTGGTCTGCAGCCACCCTCTTTTTCAAGACTGCACCATCCAACTCTTCCAAAACATAAGAACCTCCAGACACCTGAGATCTGACTCTGTAAGGTCCATTCAATCTGTCAGCAAACATTTTTCCCCACTGACTCTCCAAACTTCTATTATACACCAAAACCAAACAACCAGGTTTTAAGGGATTCCTGAGTCTATGAGCTAACTTCTTGTCCCAGTATCTGACTGATTGATTCCTAATCTTCATCATTCTAGAGTATGCCTTCTCTTGACATTCCTCTCTACATTCCAACTGTTGCATCCTGGCACAGAGCAAATCTTCTGTTGTTTGCACGTCATCCCAATCAATTCCAAGATAAGAGACAGCTTCCAAGTCCACTGGTAGAACGGCTTTCTGACCAAACATTAACTCATAAGGAGAATAGCCAGTCGTCCTCTTCACAGTGACCCTATCAGCAAATAAAACCAAGGGTAAATAATGCCTCCACTTTTCGGCACTATCTCCACACATCTTCACTAAAGCATTCTTGATAACTTGATGGCCTCTTTCAACCATGCCTTCAGCTTCAGGATAATACGGTGTAGCCACTCTAACCCTAGAACCCACACTAGCCAGAGCTTCTTTAAATTCAGCACCAAACTCTGGCCCACCATCAACAGTCAACAACTTCATCAACCCATACCTATAAATCCACCCCTTCTTCAAAAACTCTGCCACATTCTTGGCAGTCAAATTAACCAGAGTCACTGCCTCAACCCAACCAGACAAATCATCCCTAGCAACAATCAAGTATTTATACCTGCCCTCTTAAATATGGACAGCATCCAGACTGACTCTTCCAAAAACAGTTGATTCACCAGTAGCACGGCCCATCTCTTTAGGTTTCAAGTGACTTCTTCTTTGACATTCTTCACAAGATTGAACCCAACCCTGCACAGCCAACTTCATACCCGGCCACCAAAATCTGTCTGCTACTCTTCTATAAGTCTCCCCAAAGCCTCTATGACCAAGATCTTCATGCAAAGACTTCAAAACCAATTCTTGACCCTTCTTCTGAGTCACCACCACTTGAGGATTAGGATGTCTCCTTCTCATCAACCGCCTTCCTGACACATAAAATCCAGGACTCTTCTTCTTGATTGCCAACCAAGTATCATCATCACAACTATCTGGCCTCTCCAAGGTCAACAGATATTCCACCAAAATAAAATAAAACCCAGATTGACCCCAGGTCTCATCTTCAAAATCCAACAAAACAACATCCAAGGGTACAACTCTGTCATCAAAATCACCAGTGTGAACATGAGCCAATTGAGCAGCCCAGCCAGGACACCAATCCTTAAATTTTGGCACGTCCTTCTCTTTCCACTGAACCTTGTGAGAATCCAGTTCACTAACAAAAACACCCTTTTCCAATTTTGAGCTGTCCCAAACAACAACTCCATCTTCATCAACAAAAACATCCTGATCACCAGAATCAAGATTAGATCCAGCCAGTTTAACCTCTTGGGGGAGGTCAGAACAATCATCCAGTTTAGCCTCATGGGGGAGGAAAGAAAAATCCTCAGCACCCTTTGTGCTGGCCCTAATCACTGGAACATCTTTGTCAAACTCTTCAGAATCAGAATCCTCATCTGTAGGTGGCCTTCTTGATAGCCCATCAGGCATAGTAAAAGTTTTACCTGGTTTGTGTACCAGGTCAAAAGAAAAATGTTGAATAAATGCCACCCACCTAGTCATTGGAGCATTTGGAAGACTAGGTGTATTGATCATCTGAACCAAAGATTTTGCATCCACCTGCAGCTCAAAATGCTGCCCCCACAAAACCGTCTGTAGCTTCTTTAAAATTTTAGCTACGCCACACAATTCCAACTTAGGTTGAGAATACCTAGATTCCACCTCATTAAACACCACAGACTCATACCTTACTGGCCTGACCCTCCCAGTCTTATCCTCCTGAGACAGCACAGCACCAGCAGCAATATAACTTGAGTCCACTGCCAGATAAATCTTTCCAGCACCAACACCATAATCCAACTTGTGAAGAATTATATCTTCACCAACAACCTTTTTCAGCTTCTGAAAAGCCTCTTCACACTCTTCAGTCCATTCCCAATCTGCATCTTTTCTGGTCAACCTTCTTAAAGTTGAAGCCAACAAAGAAAAATCCTTAATGAAAATCCTGACATATACACATACACCCAAAAATCCTCTGACTTCAGTAGTATTTTTATGCCTTGGCCATGCCTGAATTTTATTAATCTTCTACTTCGCCATTATCCTTCCCTCTTTACACACCACATGACCCAGAATTTTTAAAGCAGGAACACAACAACAGAATTTTGACCCTGAAATGGTCAAACCAGCCTCTTCAATCCGGAACAACACTCTCTCTAGAGTTATTGCATATTCCCACACAAACCTCCTTATGCCAGGGTTCTCCGCTAGCACCTCATTACCATAATCAGTGGATGGTCCTTTAATTCCACCATCATCAATAAAAATACCAGCATGAGTAGGAACCTCATCCTGCAAAATCCAAGCCATCTGTGCTTGACGAACTGCCACTGAATTATTTGCTCCTTGAGGCAATCTAGTGAGCTGAAATCTTCCCAAAGGAGTCTCAAAAGTTGTGAGAGGCCTTGAATCCGTATGGAGTTCCCTCTCATCATAACCACCCATAATATCACCCAAACCATAACACACCCTTCCAGCAAAAGCTTCAACAAAATCCTCTGCACTTGGCGGCATACCAGCGTCCTTGATAGTGACTCTATTCAAGGCTCTAAGATCATGAACCACCCTCAACTTTCCATTCTGCTTCTTTACACAGAACACCGGACTTGAGTAACTGGATGTTGATTGTTCATATAACCCAGTCCTGACTCTTTCCCTAATAATCTCCACAAAATCCTCTCTGATAGCTGCTGGAATCGGAATAGGTTTGATTTGCCAAGGTTCATGACAAACAACAAGAATCAAGTAAGGTTCCCCATAAGAGTGCTTCAGAACACCCCTTTCCTCCTCAACAAATGCCACCGCTTTTTCCCTTAGCACGATAACGTGCAACAATAACTTCTTTTCTTCCTCAGACAACCACCCATCAGGACCAAAATTAATAACTTTCAATCTTTCCACAGTCACCCTAGCCGTCTCTACAAGTTATGGAGGATTCTTCACCAAAGGAGTACAGTACGGATCTCTTGACAAAGGAGGTCTCTTCAAAGGCGGATTCAAACCCACAGGCATAGGCTCATTGACAGGCCTAATCTTCTGCACTACCTTCTTATACTTTGCCGCTCCACCTTCAACTTGAGGGATCTTCAGGAATTCTTCACCACCAGACCTGGAACAAAAACCAAGGGTTTCCCCATTGCTCACATGTGTGGCCAAGGTAATGTTTTTTACAGGTGTAGAAGAAACCCTAGTGGTGCACAATTGGGAGGGCTTACTTTTAGACCCCAATCTCACCACTCCAAAACTTTTCCGCAATTCCACATCTTCATCCTCACTTCCAACTTCCAAATCTTCAAATCTTGATTCGTCTTCTGAATCACATCTTCTAAAATTGTACAGTTTATCCTCATGCTGGAGGTCCAAAAATTGATCTTGACAATCATCATGCTTCAAAATTTTCTGCAGTTTAACCTCATTCTGGAGGCCCAAAAATAGATCTTGACGATCTTCACAAAAATATTTTGCATCTTCTTTCTTCATTATCTTCAGATTTTTTTCTTGATTTTCTTGAATTATCTTGAAATTTTTATCTTCTTTTCTTGAGTTTTCTTCTGTCCTACAAAAATAACCAGGGGTTTCCCCAATGCTCACAGGTGTGGCCCAGGTAATGTTTTTGAAAGGTTTAGAAGAAACCCTAGCGGTGCACAATTGGGAGGACTTACTTTTAGACCCCAATCTCACTGCCCCAAAACTTTTCCGCGTATCTTTCAATAAAGATATATAACCAATCTTCTTCTTTAAACTTGAATTAAAAATAATTAAAAATCTTGAGAGAGAACAGAGACTTGATAAAAAACTTGACGAATACTTGCAGAGAAGAGAAACATTAAAAAGAGAAAGTTGAAAATCCACTTGGTATATCTCCAAGGGAGCTGACCCACTACAACCTGGGATTTCCTCATCTCGGGGAGAGGTTGTAGCACTAGGGTGATCAGCCCTCATTACTCTAAAAAAGACAGACTCTCAATAGAGCCTGAGCCGCACTCCAAAAATCCAGAGGCAGCACCCACTTCTTTCCTTCTCCTGCAGCAGTCCATGCACTGGCACATTGAAGATAAACCAGGCCTAGTCTCCCAACCATCCTCTCCAGGGGATGATAACCTCATGTGAAGCCTCCTTTCGTCTTCACCAGTCAACTCCAAACTGATTCCCAAATCAAATTGATAACCAATTCTTGCCTGAAAATCCATCAAGAATGGCCCGCCCAAGACTGCTTTTACATTACCTTTAGCAATGTAAAAATGAACCTTCCCTGAGGCTCCTCCAACATCTAACTTCACAAACTCTGAAGTTCCGACCAATTCAGTGACATGGCCACCGATCCCTCTCAAATTCCCACCAATTCCAGTTTTGATGGGGAGGCCCATATGAGTTGCCTCAAACAAAGAAATCAGGTTTATCTGAGAACCTGAATCCACCAATTCCCTTGCCTCCCTGACACTCAGAGTGACATTGACATATCCCAGAGGAGCAGAAAAATGAGATTCCAACCCCTCACCAAACTTTTCAGCAGAATCACAAATGTATTCTACCTCACCAGAAGAAACCCTTCTCCTGGTCAATAACTTCTTTTGCGTATCAGCCAACCCTGGACTGATAGCATACAATTCCCCATAAGATAGGGAAACCTGACCCTGGTTCATCCTTTCCAGGACAGAGTCCATAACATTAACTTGACCAGACACTACTGGCCTCTCAAAGTGAGCTCTTTGCTTCACCACCTTGGTCTTAGAAGATTCTTGAGGACCAGCACCACCCACAGATTTACCATTAACAGGAACCAAACCAGATCCCTCACCAGAACCTCTGACTCCAACAGGCTTTGGCAATGAAGCCAAAGGGACATCCTCCTCAGAGTCAGAATCCACCTCCATTGGCATTGGCTCACCATTCAGGTCCAATGCACCAAAACTAGGGGGGCCCATGTCAGCCATACCTTTCTGCATCTTGTACAGCTCCTCTTTGCTGTACCTTTTCCTAGCTGCACTCAGCTTAGTATCACCCTTTGAAGCATTTGGCTTTGTTTGGGCCTGAGAACTGCTCTTAGGCCTACCCACCTTCCCTGTTTCCACATCATAAACACCAGCCAAGCATTCTCCACTTGACTGTCCACCACAAGAATACAACTCCAAACCACCAAAAGAAGTAGAAAAAGAGACCTTATTGACCTCCTTCCCCTTTCCCTTGATGTCCTCATCTACCTTAACAGAAGACTTCCCCTGATCAGGAATCTCCTCAAACCTTGGCCTCCTTTGATTGAGACCACCTCTTCTCCTGACCAAATCAACAGGAGCCTGCCCCTCACTGGGCTTCACAAAAGAACCGTCAGGGAACTTAAAAACCCTGCCATCAAACTCCACTTTTCCTTCAGACACATCTCTGTTCAGTGCCCAAAAATCATTGGACCTGTGTCCCCTCCTACTAAAATAAGAGCAAACCCAAGGATCACTCCTACCAGCCCTTCTTTCAAACTCTCTTGGCTGAGAAGGTGCCTTATTAACCTTCTTGGCCTCCTGAACAAAAATGTGCAGCTGTTTTGTCAGATCAGCCAGCTGCTCCACCATTGGGTCCCTCTCCTGTTTGGGAACCTGCACCAAATTTTTCTCCTCCTTCTTCTCCCTAACTTCCTCTTCAGCCAAAGCCTCACTGACTTTGCTGACATACTTGGCACACCCCTCCTGATAGGTGTCCACAGCCAATAACTTCAAATGGGCCTCAACAGCCTCCTTCACCTTATCCAAGGCAGGCAACTTCTGATCCCCATTAGAAAGAGTTTTCATCAATTCCTTTCTTGACAACTCCTTCAACACATCCATCCTGACATCTCTAGCCAGGGCAGACCAAAAAACATCTTTGGCAGCATTTTCATGTGCCAGCTCCTCCACTTCCACCAAGTATTCCACCACAGGATCAAACTGTAGCAGAAACTTCCTGTAACTATGTAAGTTACCAACACCACCATAAGATTGCCATTCACTGAAAACCTTGTTCAAATCCACCATAGTGAACCTGACACCCCATCTATCCACCATTTCCCTACACAACAATTTCCAATCCCTCTTCTTGTAGCCAGACATGGCCACAATCTCCTTCTCCGCTGACCTATCACCAATGAAGAAGATAATCTGCTTCACCATGTCCAGGTAGGAAGCACCATCCACTCCAGCAGCAGTTTCATACTTCTCTAGAAACCACTTGACATCCTCCCCATTAAACTTGGTACCATCCCAAGTTTTAATCCTCACACACTCCCTAAACATCACAGAAGGAGGACCATTCCCCCCACTGACAGTCACCACAGGAATAGCAGAACCAGAAGCCATTCCTCCTGACCAAAACACCAAAAAGAGCCAACCAAAGAAAACAGAGATTCCAAAGAACTAGCAAGTTCCACCCCACGTTGGGCGCCAGAAATGTAGACAATCCTATAGTACTAGCTATAGGCCTTGACCAAGGGAGTTGGAGAAAAACCAGAGAGAAAATCCCCTGTCCCTTTAGAAAAATAGAGTGAGATTTACTTGCTAAAGTAAGTTGGTTCCTGTTTTGCTAAAGCCCCTTTTAAACACACTTGACTGCTTGATGAGCCAAGAAAGTAGTCACCAGATAGACTACCAGACCAAAGAACTGAAATGTAGAACAAAGTCCACACCAGAGACAGCAAAGATACTTGATGTAGGCTGCAAATCCACACCAGAGACAGCAATAATACTTGCTATAGCTTGCAAGACTATAACAGAGAAAACAGTTGCCAAAGTTAAGTTAAATGAAGAACTCACTTGCAACAAACACAGCCAATTGTGGCCAGAAAACAGTGAAAACTGAGTGAGGAACAATGAGATCACCTCCGGATGGTTGTATGATGATTAAGGTTGCCCCAAACTGTCTTATTCACTATTTACACACAGACCACTAACTAAGAGCCCATGCGCACCCACCAATCTGGCGCCTGTACCTGCCAAATTGCATAAAAAACCCTCCTGGAGCGCTCCCCAACCTCCTAAAACAGAGGCGGGCGGGCCGCCCGACGTCGGAGATGCCGCCTGAAGCAGCCCAGCCTCCCTGAAGCCAGAAAACCAATAAAAACCACTTATCTACTTAGAAAAATTAGCTACAACTACTAAAACCTTTAAAACACGGAATTTCACTATAACAACATTGAAACATGAAATATAGAGAAAAATTAGCTCTATCAAATGGTACTAAGCACTTAACCCTAAGACTTAAGGTTAGCCCGTAAAACACGAAAAACAAAATTAAACAGCAATCTTTTATAAATGAAAAATGAGGAAATGACCCCTTAAAACTCAGAATATGAAAAATGTCTTCAAGACATAAAATATAGGGAAAAACCAGGGCTATCCAATGATAGTACCCACCTATCTGCAGACCCAATATCCACGGAATAAAACCAGAAAAATAACAAATTTCTTAACAGATGTCAATTAAGACATGCACAAACAGCGCCAAATCACACAACAAAGGCCCCTGCCAATGTTGGAAGACCACACCGTGTTAATTATCATGGCTCAATGCATTTCCAAGGCGTCTGGTAGTTTGTCAAGAATAAAATAAGGGTAGTGTTGATCCTCAAACTTTTGCCCAATCAACGTTAACTCGTTAATGGATGATTGGAGTTCAGTAAGGGACCCGCGAACATTGCCTTCGGTGCATTTCAAGGCGCTGAAACAAGTGTAGGTGACTGCTACATTGGTTGGGCCGCTGGCTGAAAATCTCTCAGCCAATTTTGTCCAGAAACCCATTGGATTAGATCTTTCAGTTTTTTCAACAAGGGAGTTAAGGTTAGTGTCATCTAGTTTCTGGAAAATGATGTTGGAGGCTCAACAGCATTTTGAGAGGTATATTGCCTTAGCATCTTTGTCAGTCGGAACCACGACTTTTCCTTCAACTAGGTCATCAAGCTTGCACTGGGACAGGTAGAAAATCATTTTTCTTAGCCATGTCAGATAATTTGATGACGTGAGGATAGGTATGTCCTGAAGCAGCTGGCCCGAGTGAGTTGTTGGTTCCATGATGCGTGATTGAGTCTACTTCAGACTTTTAATCTATTAACTTTTATGTTTCATAAATCGACTCAATTAGTTATTAAGCCTTTGTTTGTCAGCAATTCTTAAAGATCCAACCTGGACACGAGCGTAGCAAAGTGTTGTAATAAGAATTCAGCAGCGAATAAAAAATATTAATATGACGATTAATTTGTATTTTTGAGAAAGGAATCAATAAGGAATAGGGATCTGTAATCTAGGTACATGGTCAATGTGAAGTATGCTTCTAACCTTTTATGTTTAATAAATTGACTCAATTAGTTATTAAGTCTTTGTTGGTCAGAAATTCTTAAAGAGCCAACCTTGAGATAAGAGAAGAAAGAATTAGATGGTATGAATAGTTTATGATGATAGCAGAGGACAGTAATAAATGGAAATGAGCGTAGCGAAGTGTTGTAATGAGAATTCAGCAGCGAATAATAAATATTAATATAACAATTGATTGGTATTTTTGAGAAAGGAATCAATAAGGAATAGGGATCTGTGTTTCAGTATTTATATAACTATCATTATTATTGACCTATCTCAAGACCTAACGTCATTATACATGCTACTGATATCATGGTTCTAGAGAACTAAGTAAATACTATTATTTAGATAAGAGAGATGTTGAAATAAGGTTTGATGAGTTAGGAAGCACATGACTACAAATTCTAACAATAATGAAACCCAAAGCATATAAAGTAAACAAATGAAATGTCCAAGCCCCCAATAACATCCCCAAGAATCCATATTAACCCAGAAATGACCTCCCAATCCATCCATCCGTGAATATTCATCCAAGGAAGCAGATTAAGTTGTCCAGACTGAGTGTATGTGCCTGAAATAGATGTTTAAGCTTCTGTAGGTGTTTTGAGTTGACTGGATACGTCCATGTGACCTTAAATAAGCAGAAAAACAAAGGTTATAGGCTATTAAGAGGCTAAACCCCACTTATATACCTAAATATACATAATGTCAGCCTAAATATCCTTAGGACTGAGTATTTATTATGCTTAAAATAAGATAACCTTAAGTAGATTAAGCTTATATCTTTAAAATAAGGTTAAAATAATAATATATATTATTTTATTATATATATATATAATTATTATTCTATTATATAACTTATAATAGTTTAAATAGCTTATCCATGGCCTAATAATATTTATTAAGGCTCTAATAGAATCATAATATACTTATCTTAAGTGATATGAAGTAATTATTGACATACATAAGCTTATATGTATACATAAATCTCATATTCAGTGAAATATGCAGTATATTATGTATATTTAGGTATATAAGTGGGTTTTAGCCCCTTAATAGCCTATAACCTTTGTTTTTCTGCTTATTTTAGGTCATATGGACAAAATCAGTGGACTCACAACGCCTACAGAAGCATAGACACCTATATCAGGTGCATACACCCAGTTTGGACAACTCAAATTACTTCCTTGGATGGATATTCATGGATTTATGGGTTGGAAGGATGTTTCTGGGTTAATGTGGGTGCTTGGGGATTTTATTGGGGGCTTGGACATTTTATTTGTTTCCTTTATATGCTTTTAGTTTCATTAAATCTCTTTTTGAATATTTATTTTACCTGTTTCTTTATGGTATCCGCTTTTATCAGGATTTTCTATTTATGGTATGGATCAGTGTTATTATTAATAGTGATGGAGGGGTCTTACTGGAGGTCTGGGTGTTGAAACTGCTTGAAGTGGACGCCATGGGGAGGTGATGGGCCCTCACAGTGCTGTAATTGCGGGGGATAGCAGTGACATCATCTGGATTGAAGGTCTATGCACTCCAGTGGATTTGGGTATAAGTAAGGAGGGATTTTGACGGTTATTTATCATCATTCAATTACTAAAATTCAAACAACCACTACAATACAATTATTAACATTCAGAAATATATTTTAAAGCCACTATAAATTGATTTTATCTTTATATAAAGCTATAACTATATTTTATACATCTATTTTCCACCACTAGCACGCATTAAATTACAAGTATTGTGAGTTTTATTTGAGTATAACTATTTTATTAGTCTTCCCCTGAGGTTTAATCACTAAATCATTTATCAATAAGTAGTAGGACCATAAATAAACACTATTATATCATACTTATATACTAGACTATACTGACAATTGGGGGTCTTTCCTTATATTTTACTTATTATTTAGTATAAGCTTTGGGACGTGATTTTTACTTTAGTACAGCTCAAAATAACCAAATATTTGGGTCTGCTGCATATTAGTGGGTCATCATAACTCAGTGATTGCGGAAAAGAACCCTTAAAATAATTGTGCTAATTTTTTATCATTAAAATTAGATATTTACAGTAGTAACTGTACCCAATATAAACCCAATTTCACTTGGTATTTGGACACCAATATAACACCCAATTAAATTGGTATTTGGTTAAAGCTTGGTAAGCTAATTATTCACCCTTATAGAGGTCAAGTTAAACTTATTATTATATTTTTAACAGATTTTTTCAAATTTTTCTTATATTTTATTTAAATAAATAAAGATATAAATTCAGGGTAAGCTCCATTGCTTTTTTATTAGTAATATAATTGCTAATATCTTTTGTCTACTAATTCCATAGAGTTTTTTCCTTTTGTAGAGGTAAAATATTGTCATTGTTAACAATATGAGTGCTCCCCAGGACAGTGTAAGTGAAAAGCCTGCTTATAATACCAGGTCTAAAGCTAACAAAAACTTTCCAGGACATCACCATGGAGGGCCAACAGTACCCCCAACCAGAAAGCATGAGTATAGAGGAAAAGGACGCCCTCTTAAAAAAGATAACTATAAAAAAGACGTCTCCTCCTCTTCAGGATCAACTTTCCCACCTGGCCAAACAGGTTCTGAAGTTGGAGGAATTAAAATCTCTCATGTTCAAAGAGGTAGAGCAGTTGCAAAACAATTGCAAGGTAGGGTTTCAGCAGATGAATCAGGCATTGGCAGAATTAAAGGGAGGCCAGCCCAGTCAGTCAAATCAGCAACCCCCTACCCAAGGCGTGTCAACTCACTCCCAGGAGAAAATCCTGGTAGACAAATGGAAATGGGACTGGTTTCACCAACAGTGGACAAGCCACAGTTGCAACAGGGATCCACCCCTTCATCTGACTTCCTCAGCTCACCCTTACAAAGGAAAAAAGTGCCAAAAATCAGGACTGGCAACCATCCCTTGGTAAGTATATTACCCTCTCAGATTGAACATAATACTGATAATTAGAATATAGGTAATTCTATTGATGTTAAATCTGTACAAAAAATAGAGGAGGATTTAAGAAATTTAGGTTTTAGAGTAGATACACCTGACTTGTCTTTTGTCCACAATAACAGTACTATTTACAATGATAATACAGTTAATTCTCAGTTGCAACCATCTACTAGTGAGATGAGAAGTTCACAGGAGAGTGAGAGAATTGAAAAGGATACATGGAATATTTTAACAATAATCCAACTGTCTATAGAATTGTTTCAGCATTGTGGAATAGAATGACTGATTGTGAGGAACAGACAGTTAAGCTCACTAGTGATACAATTTCATCCTTGACATTTAACATTTCTCAATTAGCAACACGCAACAAAGAATTAGAGAAAGAACATTTGTCTCTAACTCTTAAATATGATTCATTAAGTAATAAATATAATGACCTTTCAAACAAATTCTGTGAGTTAGAAAAATTATATGAAACACATTTATTAAAAACTGAATCAAGAACAAAGTTATCTTTTGCCCAGACAAATCAAAGTGTCTCTGAGTTGCTACAAAGATTAACTAAAGTTGAGATTGAAACTGCCAATCTACTAATGAACCAGGATAATCATATGTATAATCAATATAATAATAATCCTTTCATTGGCAAAAGTGAATCTCATTCCTTCCCTATACCACCACAATTAAAACCATCTGGTGGTAGTGTCAAATCTGAAAATGTAAGTCACAAATCCGTGCATGAAGAAATACAAGACCATTTATCAAAAGTAAATGAGTTGTTGAATTTACCTAAGATTAGTGAGATAAAATCCAATCAGAAAAACTGGCCTAAGATAGATCAGTACCCAAATTATGATAGGGAAGCCAGCTCTGATTGGCAACATTTTATTCAAAGAATTGACAACTTGAAATTCTCATATAAGTTACCAGATGAAGAGTTAACATCAAAATTAATTTCTTTATTTAAGGATGTTGCTTTATTATGGTTTGAAGCTGTCTTAGGTGAGGGTAAAGACTACTCTTGGGCTGAATGGAAACAACTTATTGAAAAACAATTTGGAGGTTCTAAATTCAGGCTTACTCAGCAGAGACTTTAAGAGAAGACTAGGTATAATCCTTTGAATGGTGACAAACCTATGGTATTTTTAATGAATTTAAACAAAATATTAAAAGCCATTGAGCCCAACATGGATTTTAACTTATGGAAAGATAAGATAATATATAAATTACCTATATCTGTCAGAGACATTGTTGTAGCTAGAACATTAAATGTTACTGAATATTCTGACTTTATTAATATTTGCAATGAAATATTATTAAACCATAAGTATGAATCAAGGTATTCCACTTATAAACAAAATGTTGAACCTGTAAAAACTCAGAATTCAAAAACACTTCAGGAGAAGCAGAAAAAACCTACTGCACCTGTAGTACCTCAGAAGTATGAAACAAATACTTGTTATAAGTGTAACAAACCTTGGGTTAAAGGTCACAAATGTGAGGAAAACATAAATATTGTTGAAAATCAACATAAATCTGAAAATGAAGTAGAAAAGAGTAATGATTCAAGTGATTATGACAGTAATATCTCATATAGTGATGAAAATGAAGTCTGTATGTTGGAAGATGATTTGTCCATCTTTTACAATCCAATATCAAATATAGACTCAAATGAATCTTTAATGAATTTTGAGGATGTTAAAATCATTAAGGATATATAAGAAGATATTTGCTTTTGGTCTTAACTTTAAAGACAATGACAAATTCACGCATGATTGGGTAACCCTTATCCCAGGTTTAGAATTTGCATATAATAGTACATTACATTCTGTCACTGGCAAAAAGCCATTTGAGTTATGGTTGGGTTATGTACCTATTACCCCTGCTAAAACTCTTAATAAGTTACCTAGATTGGATATCCATCCAGGTACTAAATCTTTTCTTCAGATGCAGGAATTATGCAGAAAACATGCTCAAGAATGTGTAAATAAGGCTTTTGAGTATGAAAAGAAAAGATGGGATAAAGCCCATAAAGAATAAATGTTCAAAGAGGGTGATGAAGTCCTTATTTCAACACTACATTTCAATTTAAATGGTAATGTTAAATTGAAGGATCCATTCATTGGACCATTTGTAGTTAAAAAGATGGTTGGTAATAATGCTGTTGAGGTTATTCTATATGCACCATATGATAAAAAACATCCAGTATTTCCTATTTCTCTTATAAAACCATACCATTCTAATGATACTGCTCTATTTCCAAGAAGATCAGGAAGGCATAAACAGCAACCTGAAGAAATAGTTGAAAAGGCAGAAATTGAAAAGATACTTAAAAAGAGACACCTTACTAAAGAAAAGGGAGTTGAGTATCTATTAAGATTTAAAAATAAATCAAGTGAATATGACCAGTGGATTCCAGAAAATGAAATCTCTGATCTTAAAAATCTCTTGAAAAAATTTAAATCTAAATAATACTGTTCATTCAGTATATGTATTATAAAAATTATTTTTTATTTTTATTTTTATTATTTCACTCCTTTGTTTTAATTAAAATGTATTAACATATTTTTATTGTTTTTTTATGGGTAAGGGAGTGTCAGCCTAAATATCCTTAGGACTGAGTATTTATTATGCTTAAAATAAGATAACCTTAAGTAGATTAAACTTATATATTTAAAATAAGGTTAAAATAATAATATATATTATTTTATTATATATATATATAATTATTATTCTATTATATAACTTATAATAGTTTAAATAGCTTATCCATGGCCTAATAATATTTATTAAGGTTCTAATGGAATCATAATATACTTATCTTAAGTGATATGAAGTAATTATTGACATACATAAGCTTATATGTATACATAAATCTCATATTCAGTGAAATATGCAGTATATTATGTATATTTAGGTATATAAGTGGGTTTTAGCCCCTTAATAGCCTATAACCTTTGTTTTTCTGCTTATTTTAGGTCATATGGACAAAATCAGTGGACTCACAACGCCTACAGAAGCATAGACACCTATATCAGGTGCATACACCCAGTTTGGACAACTCAAATTACTTCCTTGGATGGATATTCATGGATTTATGGGTTGGAAGGATGTTTCTGGGTTAATGTGGGTGCTTGGGGATTTTATTGGGGGCTTGGACATTTTATTTGTTTCCTTTATATGCTTTTAGTTTCATTAAATCTCTTTTTGAATATTTATTTTACCTGTTTCTTTATGGTATCCGCTTTTATCAGGATTTTCTATTTATGGTATGGATCAGTGTTATTATTAATAGTGATGGAGGGGTCTTACTGGAGGTCTGGGTGTTGAAACTGCTTGAAGTGGACGCCATGGGGAGGTGATGGGCCCTCACAGTGCTGTAATTGCGGGGGATAGCAGTGACATCATCTGGATTGAAGGTCTATGCACTCCAGTGGATTTGGGTATAAGTAAGGAGGGATTTTGACGGTTATTTATCATCATTCAATTACTAAAATTCAAACAACCACTACAATACAATTATTAACATTCAGAAATATATTTTAAAGCCACTATAAATTGATTTTATCTTTATATAAAGCTATAACTATATTTTATACATCTATTTTCCACCACTAGCACGCATTAAATTACAAGTATTGTGAGTTTTATTTGAGTATAACTATTTTATTAGTCTTCCCCTGAGGTTTAATCACTAAATCATTTATCAATAAGTAGTAGGACCATAAATAAACACTATTATATCATACTTATATACTAGACTATACTGACAATTGGGGGTCTTTCCTTATATTTTACTTATTATTTAGTATAAGCTTTGGGACGTGATTTTTACTTTAGTACAGCTCAAAATAACCAAATATTTGGGTCTGCTGCATATTAGTGGGTCATCATAACTCAGTGATTGCGGAAAAGAACCCTTAAAATAATTGTGCTAATTTTTTATCATTAAAATTAGATATTTACAGTAGTAACTGTACCCAATATAAACCCAATTTCACTTGGTATTTGGACACCAATATAACACCCAATTAAATTGGTATTTGGTTAAAGCTTGGTAAGCTAATTATTCACCCTTATAGAGGTCAAGTTAAACTTATTATTATATTTTTAACAGATTTTTTCAAATTTTTCTTATATTTTATTTAAATAAATAAAGATATAAATTCAGGGTAAGCTCCATTGCTTTTTTATTAGTAATATAATTGCTAATATCTTTTGTCTACTAATTCCATAGAGTTTTTTCCTTTTGTAGAGGTAAAATATTGTCATTGTTAACAATATGAGTGCTCCCCAGGACAGTGTAAGTGAAAAGCCTGCTTATAATACCAGGTCTAAAGCTAACAAAAACTTTCCAGGACATCACCATGGAGGGCCAACAGTACCCCCAACCAGAAAGCATGAGTATAGAGGAAAAGGACGCCCTCTTAAAAAAGATAACTATAAAAAAGACGTCTCCTCCTCTTCAGGATCAACTTTCCCACCTGGCCAAACAGGTTCTGAAGTTGGAGGAATTAAAATCTCTCATGTTCAAAGAGGTAGAGCAGTTGCAAAACAATTGCAAGGTAGGGTTTCAGCAGATGAATCAGGCATTGGCAGAATTAAAGGGAGGCCAGCCCAGTCAGTCAAATCAGCAACCCCCTACCCAAGGCGTGTCAACTCACTCCCAGGAGAAAATCCTGGTAGACAAATGGAAATGGGACTGGTTTCACCAACAGTGGACAAGCCACAGTTGCAACAGGGATCCACCCCTTCATCTGACTTCCTCAGCTCACCCTTACAAAGGAAAAAAGTGCCAAAAATCAGGACTGGCAACCATCCCTTGGTAAGTATATTACCCTCTCAGATTGAACATAATACTGATAATTAGAATATAGGTAATTCTATTGATGTTAAATCTGTACAAAAAATAGAGGAGGATTTAAGAAATTTAGGTTTTAGAGTAGATACACCTGACTTGTCTTTTGTCCACAATAACAGTACTATTTACAATGATAATACAGTTAATTCTCAGTTGCAACCATCTACTAGTGAGATGAGAAGTTCACAGGAGAGTGAGAGAATTGAAAAGGATACATGGAATATTTTAACAATAATCCAACTGTCTATAGAATTGTTTCAGCATTGTGGAATAGAATGACTGATTGTGAGGAACAGACAGTTAAGCTCACTAGTGATACAATTTCATCCTTGACATTTAACATTTCTCAATTAGCAACACGCAACAAAGAATTAGAGAAAGAACATTTGTCTCTAACTCTTAAATATGATTCATTAAGTAATAAATATAATGACCTTTCAAACAAATTCTGTGAGTTAGAAAAATTATATGAAACACATTTATTAAAAACTGAATCAAGAACAAAGTTATCTTTTGCCCAGACAAATCAAAGTGTCTCTGAGTTGCTACAAAGATTAACTAAAGTTGAGATTGAAACTGCCAATCTACTAATGAACCAGGATAATCATATGTATAATCAATATAATAATAATCCTTTCATTGGCAAAAGTGAATCTCATTCCTTCCCTATACCACCACAATTAAAACCATCTGGTGGTAGTGTCAAATCTGAAAATGTAAGTCACAAATCCGTGCATGAAGAAATACAAGACCATTTATCAAAAGTAAATGAGTTGTTGAATTTACCTAAGATTAGTGAGATAAAATCCAATCAGAAAAACTGGCCTAAGATAGATCAGTACCCAAATTATGATAGGGAAGCCAGCTCTGATTGGCAACATTTTATTCAAAGAATTGACAACTTGAAATTCTCATATAAGTTACCAGATGAAGAGTTAACATCAAAATTAATTTCTTTATTTAAGGATGTTGCTTTATTATGGTTTGAAGCTGTCTTAGGTGAGGGTAAAGACTACTCTTGGGCTGAATGGAAACAACTTATTGAAAAACAATTTGGAGGTTCTAAATTCAGGCTTACTCAGCAGAGACTTTAAGAGAAGACTAGGTATAATCCTTTGAATGGTGACAAACCTATGGTATTTTTAATGAATTTAAACAAAATATTAAAAGCCATTGAGCCCAACATGGATTTTAACTTATGGAAAGATAAGATAATATATAAATTACCTATATCTGTCAGAGACATTGTTGTAGCTAGAACATTAAATGTTACTGAATATTCTGACTTTATTAATATTTGCAATGAAATATTATTAAACCATAAGTATGAATCAAGGTATTCCACTTATAAACAAAATGTTGAACCTGTAAAAACTCAGAATTCAAAAACACTTCAGGAGAAGCAGAAAAAACCTACTGCACCTGTAGTACCTCAGAAGTATGAAACAAATACTTGTTATAAGTGTAACAAACCTTGGGTTAAAGGTCACAAATGTGAGGAAAACATAAATATTGTTGAAAATCAACATAAATCTGAAAATGAAGTAGAAAAGAGTAATGATTCAAGTGATTATGACAGTAATATCTCATATAGTGATGAAAATGAAGTCTGTATGTTGGAAGATGATTTGTCCATCTTTTACAATCCAATATCAAATATAGACTCAAATGAATCTTTAATGAATTTTGAGGATGTTAAAATCATTAAGGATATATAAGAAGATATTTGCTTTTGGTCTTAACTTTAAAGACAATGACAAATTCACGCATGATTGGGTAACCCTTATCCCAGGTTTAGAATTTGCATATAATAGTACATTACATTCTGTCACTGGCAAAAAGCCATTTGAGTTATGGTTGGGTTATGTACCTATTACCCCTGCTAAAACTCTTAATAAGTTACCTAGATTGGATATCCATCCAGGTACTAAATCTTTTCTTCAGATGCAGGAATTATGCAGAAAACATGCTCAAGAATGTGTAAATAAGGCTTTTGAGTATGAAAAGAAAAGATGGGATAAAGCCCATAAAGAATAAATGTTCAAAGAGGGTGATGAAGTCCTTATTTCAACACTACATTTCAATTTAAATGGTAATGTTAAATTGAAGGATCCATTCATTGGACCATTTGTAGTTAAAAAGATGGTTGGTAATAATGCTGTTGAGGTTATTCTATATGCACCATATGATAAAAAACATCCAGTATTTCCTATTTCTCTTATAAAACCATACCATTCTAATGATACTGCTCTATTTCCAAGAAGATCAGGAAGGCATAAACAGCAACCTGAAGAAATAGTTGAAAAGGCAGAAATTGAAAAGATACTTAAAAAGAGACACCTTACTAAAGAAAAGGGAGTTGAGTATCTATTAAGATTTAAAAATAAATCAAGTGAATATGACCAGTGGATTCCAGAAAATGAAATCTCTGATCTTAAAAATCTCTTGAAAAAATTTAAATCTAAATAATACTGTTCATTCAGTATATGTATTATAAAAATTATTTTTTATTTTTATTTTTATTATTTCACTCCTTTGTTTTAATTAAAATGTATTAACATATTTTTATTGTTTTTTTATGGGTAAGGGAGTGTCAGCCTAAATATCCTTAGGACTGAGTATTTATTATGCTTAAAATAAGATAACCTTAAGTAGATTAAACTTATATATTTAAAATAAGGTTAAAATAATAATATATATTATTTTATTATATATATATATAATTATTATTCTATTATATAACTTATAATAGTTTAAATAGCTTATCCATGGCCTAATAATATTTATTAAGGTTCTAATGGAATCATAATATACTTATCTTAAGTGATATGAAGTAATTATTGACATACATAAGCTTATATGTATACATAAATCTCATATTCAGTGAAATATGCAGTATATTATGTATATTTAGGTATATAAGTGGGTTTTAGCCCCTTAATAGCCTATAACCTTTGTTTTTCTGCTTATTTTAGGTCATATGGACAAAATCAGTGGACTCACAAGGCCTACAGAAGCATAGACACCTATATCAGGCGCATACACCCAGTTTGGACAACTAAAATTACTTCCTTGGATGGTTATTCACGGATTTATGGGTTGGAAGGATGTTTCTGGGTTAATGTGGATGCTTGGGGATGTTATTGGGGGCTTGGACATTTAATTTTTTTCCTATATATTCTTTTAGTTTCATTAAATCTCTTTTTGATTATTTATTTTACCTGTTTCTTTATGGTATCCGCTTTTTTCTGGATTTTCTATTTATGGTATGGATCAGTGTTATTATTAATAGTGATGGAGGGTCCTTACTGGAGGTCTGGGTGTTGAAACTGCTTGAAGTGGACGCCATGGAGAGGTGATGGGCCCTCACAGTGCTGTAATTGCCGGGGATAGCAGTGACATCATCTGGATTGAAGGTCTGTGCACTCCAGTGGATTTGGGTATAAGTAAGGAGGGATTTTGATGGTTATTTATCATCATTCAATTACTACAATTCAGACAACCACTACAATACAATTATTAAAATTCAGAAATATATTATAAAGCCACTATAAATTGATTTTATCTTTATATAAAGCTATAACTATATTTTATACATCTATTTTCCACCACTAGCACGCATTAAAATCCAAGTATTGTGAGTTTTATTTGAGTATAACTATTTTATTAGTCTTCCCCTGAGGTTTAATCACTAAATCATTTATCAATAAGTAGTAGGACCATAAATAAACACTATTATATCATACTTATATACTATACTATACTGACACATAATATACTGCATATTTCACTGAATATGTGATTTATGTATACATATAAGCTTATGTATGTCAATAATTACTTAATATAACTTAAAATAAGTATATTATGACTCCATTAACACCTTAATAAGTATTTTTAGTCTATAGATAAGCTATTTAAATTACTATAATTTATATAATAGAGTAATAATTATATATATATGTTATTGTTTTAAAATTATTTTTAAGATATAAGCTTAATGTACTTAATGTTATCTTAATTTAAGTATAAGAAATACTCAGGCCTAGGGATATCTAGGCTGACACTCCCTCACCCAAAAAAAAAACAATAAAAAAAATGTTAAGACATTTTAATTAAAAGTAAGGAGTGAATAGAAAAATATTCAAATTTTCTATAATACATATACTGAATAAACAGTATTATTTAGATTTAAATTTTTTCAAGAGATTTTTAAGATCAGAGATTTCATTTTCTGGAATCCACTTGTCATATTCACTTGATTTATTTTTAAATCTTAATAGATACTCAACTCCATTTTCTTTAGTAAGTTGTCTCTTTTTAAGTATCTTTTCAACTTCTGCCTTTTCAACTATTTCTTCTGGTTGCTTTTTATGCCTTCCTGATCTTCTTGGAAATAGAGCAGTATCATTATAATGGTATGGTTTTATAAGAGAAATAGGAAATACTGGATGTTTTCTATCATATGGTGCATATAGAATAACCTCAACAGCATTATTACCAAACATCTTTTTAACTACAAATGGTCAAATGAATGGATCCTTCCATTTAACATTACCATTGAAATTGAAATGTAGTGTTGAAATAAGGACTTCATCACCCTCTTTGAAAATTTTTTCTTTATGGGCTTTATCCCATCTTTTCTTCTCATACTCAAACGCCTTAATTATACATTCTTGAGCATGTTTTCTGCATAATTCTTGCATCTGAAGAAAAGATTTAGTACCTGGATGGATATCCAATCTAGGTAGTTTATTAAGAGTTTTAGCAGGGGTATTAAGTACATAACCCAACCATAACTCAAATGGCTTTTTGCCAGTGACAGAATGTTCTGTACTATTTTATGCAAATTTCAAACCTGGGATAAGGGTTACCCAATCATGCATGAATTTGTCATTGTCTTTAAAGTTAAGATAAAAAGCACAATATCTTCTTATCATATCTTCTAAAGTTTGTATCATTCTTTCTTCTAGCCTATCAGTTTGTGGATGGTGTGCTGTAGAAAGTTTTAATTGACACCCTGAAACATCCATAAGTGATGTCCAGAACTCAGAAGTAAATTTAGGATCTCTGTAATAAACTATTGCTTTAGGGAAACCTGCTATATTTAACATTTTTGTCCATCATAAAAAAGCTAAGTCATTTGCAAAAACCTCTTTGTGGGTATGAATAAATTTACACATCTTTGTAAATCTATCTACAATTACCTAGAATGAGTTATAACTATTATGCCCTGCTATTTTCAAACCTGTTACAAAGTCCATGTTAATTATTTCCCATGGAGTTTTCAGTTGCTCAATTTGTGGTAATATGCCAGCTCTTTTGCCTGTTAATCTTATAGATTTTTGACAAGAATCACATGTCTCAACATATTTCTGAACATCCTCAGACATGTTAATCCACCAAGCTGTGTTTTTTACTCTGGTTAATGTTTTATGGTAGTCAAAATGACCTGCTAATATATCATCATGAAATATACTTAACATTAACTCCTTCATTGAAGGGGGAATTACAATTACATTACTTAATTTTTTCCTGTAATATATAAAACCATCCTCAATGGAAAATTTTCCTTTTTCTAATGCCTCTTTATACTTATTTGGTAATTTTTTTATTAAAACATTCATTGAAGCATTAGATGGATCATATAATATTGTAGTGAGTTTACTCAAGTCAGGATCTGAAGCATACATATCAAGAATTGATTGAATGAATTCATTCTCAAGATCTACAATATAAATGCCATAAATGTTATTAATCTCTGTTTCAGGAACATAAGCAGGATTATCATCATTATTAGGCAGAGTTACTCTAGATAACAAATCTACATTAGAGTGTAAGGTTCCTGCTCTATGTGTAATATTTATCCGTCCTCTATATTCTTGTACGGCTAATTGCCATCTAAAGATATGTCTATTAGGAGTTTTCCTGTTTAAGAGTGACTTAACTGCACTACAGTCAGTTATTAACTCAAATTTTTGGTCTTCAAGGTAATAATGTAGCTTCTTAAGAGCCCATACTACTGCCAAACATTCATGTTGAGTAGCACTATATTTCAATTCACTACTTCTTAGAGTATGTGAAATATAGCAAATTACTACTTCTGACATTTTTCCTTCAATAAGTTGTTTTTGATGCAAAGCAGCACCCAGACCAATAAAACTTGCATCTGTATATAATACAAAAGGAAATTGGAAATCTGGTAATCCCAAGATAGGAGCTATCATTAAACATTCTTTCAACTTATCAAAAGCCTGTTGTCTTTCATTATTCAAAATGAAAGTTTCTGATTTCTTTATCAGTGTGGTCAATGGTGCAGAAATTAATTGGTAGTTTTTTATATATTGTCTATAATAACCACACATACCAAGAAAAGATTGTACATCCTTTACATTTTGAAGAATGCCAATATTCTTTATTGCAGCCACTTTATTTTGGTCTACACATATTTGTAAGCCAGATACAATATGACCAAGCACTTTTAAAGATTCAAACCCAAATTTACATTTTTTCAATTCAAGGGTCATTTTTATTTCATCCATTTTTTGAAATACCTTCTTTAAATGGATTAAGTGTTCATCATAAGTCTTAGAGAACACTATGATGTCATCAATGTATACCATTAACCATCCCTCAATCATTTCATTATGGAATGTTATATCCATTAACTTCTGAAATACTGATGGAGAATTTTTTGTTCCAAATGGAATCCTGACATATTTATCAATTCCCATGTGTGTTGTTATCAACAAAAAGTTCTGTGAATTCTTTTCAACAGGAATTTGATAATACCCTTTATTTACATCTAGGAAACTTATATACTTAGAAACTTTAAGGGTAGCATGTGTAGAGGAAATCCTTGGCAAGGGATAAATATCATCTACTGTAAATGTATTTATTGCTCTATAATCACCGCACAGTCTTGCTTTATTTTGTTAATAAGAAATTAGCACTTGTGATTTTACACAATATTTTGGTGTAGTTTTTAACCTTTCAAGAATTTTCATTTTTAATAAGATTTTAATATTATCCTCTATGTCTTTCCTGTTCATTGGTGAAGCAGGGTATGGTTTCTTTTTAAGACTAGCAAGAATATTATCCATATCACAGGTTAGACTAATCTTCATTTCATGATCTTTTACAAGGCCAAGTTCATTTGTACCATGTGCAAAAGCCATTGGAAAAGCTTTAATAAATTCCAAAATATTATCTTTCTCAGTTTTACTTATCTGAGTGCCAAATGATGCTTTTGAAATTTCTGTTTCCAGAAGTTCCATCTCATTGGATTCTCTTCCTTTGCACAGAATATTTGTTACTGACTCAATGTGTAAGACTGTGTTAAAAGAATTTATTTTAAATTTCCTTTTACCATTCATGCCAATTGTAAAATTGTTATTAGCAGGGTCTAACTTCACACCATACTTAGTCAGAATATCATTTCCAATGATAAAAAAGTTACTACAGTTAGTATTATCCATTACTACAAAGTCACAAGTTATTCTTACATAAACATGTTGATGTTTAAAGAAAACAGCAGCTTTGTATCTACCAATGGGATGTAGTACTGATCCAAAACCTCTCCAATTTTTACTTTAAAGGGGTTCAAGCTTAGACTTATACTCACTATAAATTTTCTGCAATGTATTAGTAGAAACAACAGAACTAGAAGCTCCTGTGTCCAATACTATATTAACATTCTCACCAGAAATGATAGCTGGAACCATGATAGGTGTCATTCTAAAGTTATCAGCTTGTATATCTTTAATGATGTCAGCATCCTCAAAATTCATTAATGATTCATGTGAGTCCATATTTAATATTGAATTGTCAAAGATTGACAGATCATCTTCCAACATACAGACTTCATTTTCATCACTATATGAGATATTACTGTCATAATAACTTGAATCTTTTCTTTTCTCTGTTTCAATTTCAAATTCATGTTGATTTTCAACAATATTTATATTCTTCTCACATTTGTGACCTTTAACCCAAGGTTTGTTACACTTATAACAAGTATTTGTCTCATAATTTTTTGGTACTACAGGTGCAGTAGGTTTTTTCTGCTTCTCCTGAAGTGTTTTTGAATTCTGATTTCTCACTGGTTCAATATTTTGTTTATAAGTGGAATACCTTGCTTCATACTTATGGTTTAGTAATATTTCTTTGCAAATATTAATAAAGTCAGAATATTCAGTAACATTAATTGTTCTAGATACAACAATGTCTCTGACAGATATAGGTAATTTATATATTATCTTATCTTTCCATAAGTTAAAATCCATGTTGGGCTCAATGGCTTTAAATATTTTATTTAAATTCATTAAAATACCATAGGTTTGTCACCATTCAATGGATTATACCTAGTTTTCTCATAAAGTCTCTGCTATGTGAGTCTGAATTTAGAACCCCCAAATTGTTTTTCAATTAGTTGTTTCCATTCAGCCCAAGAGTAATCTTTACTCTCATTCAAAACAGCTTCAAACCATAATAAAGCAACATCCTTAAATAAAGAGATCAATTTTGATGTTATTTCTTCATCTGGTAACTTATATGAGAATTTCAAATTGTCAATTCTTTGGATAAAATGTTGCCAATCAGAGCTCGCTTCCCCATCATAAGTTGGGTACTGATCTATCTTAGGCCAGTTCTTCTGATTGGATTTTATTTCACTAATCTTAGGTAAATTCAACAACTCATTTACTCTTGATAAATGGTCTTGTATTTCCTCCAGTACGGATTTGTGACTTACATTTTCAGATTTGACACTACCACCAGATGGCTCTAGTTGTGGTGGTTTATGGAAGGAATGAGATTCATTTTTTCCAATGAAAGGATTATTATTATACTGAGTATACTTATGATTATCCTGTTTCATTAGTAGATTGGTAGTTTCAATCTCAACTTTAGTCAATCTTTGTAGCAGCTCAGAGACACTTTGATTTATCTGGGCAAAAGATAACTTAGTTCTTGATTCAGTTTTCAATAAATGTGTTTCATACAATTTTTCCAACTCACAGAATTTGTTTGAAAGTTCATTATATTTATTAGTCAATGAATCATATTTAATAGTTAAAGACAAATTTTCATTCTCTAATTCTTTATTACGTGTTGCCATTTGAGAAATATTTAATGTTAAGGATGAAATTGTATCACTTGTGAGCTTAACTGTCTGTTCCTCACAATCAGTCATTCTATTCCACAATGCTGAAACAATTCTATGGACAGTTGGATTATTATTAAAATACTCCAAGTCTTCCTTCTCAATTCTCTCACTCTCTTGTGAACTTCTCATCTCACTAGTAAGTGGTGGCAACTGAGGATTAACTGTATTATAAATACTACTGTTGTTATTGACAAAAGACAAGTCAGGTGTATCTAAATTAAAACCTAATTTTCTTAAGTCCTCCTCTATTTTCTGCACAGATTTGACATCA
The DNA here is from genome assembly GCA_030280995.1 of Hemileia vastatrix. Classification (NCBI taxonomy): domain Eukaryota; kingdom Fungi; phylum Basidiomycota; class Pucciniomycetes; order Pucciniales; family Zaghouaniaceae; genus Hemileia; species Hemileia vastatrix. The sequence continues at coordinate 20,730,782 of JASXTE010000007.1, read as the reverse complement.
ATAATATTACCTAAATTGTAATTATCAGTATTGTGTTCAATCTGAGAGGGTAATCTACTTACCACATGATTTGTGTAAGCCCTGATTTTTGGCGCCTTTGTTTTTCATTGTAGGGGTGAACTGAGGAAGTCTGATGAGGAGGAGGATCCTTGTTGCAGTTGTGACTGGACCATTGTTTATGGAACCAATCTCACTTCAATTTTTCTACCAGTATTTTCTCCTAGGAGGGATGTGACCCTCCTGGGGTAGGGTGTTGCTGACTTGGCTGGCCTCCCTTTAGCTCTGCCAATGATTGGTTCATCTGCTGAAATCCTACCTTGCAATTGTTCTGTAATTGCTCTACCTTCTTGAGCATGAGGGACTTTGAGTCCTCCAACTTCAATACCTGTTTTTTTTCCAGATGGGATAGTTGATCCTGTAGAGGAGACGTCTTTTTTATTTTAATCCTTTTTAAGAGGGCGTCTTTTTCCTCTATGCTCATTTGCTCTGCCTGGGGGTATGACTGACCCTCCATGGTTATGTCCTGGAGCAGTGTTTTTGTTAGCTTTAGACCTGGTATTATAAGAAAGCTTTTCACTTACATTGTCCTGGGGAGCACTCATATTGATAAAAATAACAATATATCACATCTTCAGAAAGGAAAACCTATTGGAATTAGTAGATTTAAAGTATTTGCAATGTTATTACTAATAAAAAACACTGGAGCTTACCCTGAATTTAAATCTTTATTTATGTAAATAAAATGTAAGAAAAATTTGAAAAAATCTGTTAAAAATAAAATAATAAGTTTAACTAGACATTTATAAGGGTGAATAAATAACTTACAAAGATTTAACCATATACCAATTTAATTGGGTGTTATATTGCTGACTAAATACCAAGTGAAATTGGGTTTATATTGGGTACAGTTACTACTGTAAATACCTAATTTTTATTATAAAAAATTAGTAAAATTATTATAAGGGTTCTTTTCCCCAATCACTGAGTTATGATGACCCACTAATATGCAGCAGACCCAAATGTTTGGTTTTTTGAGCGATACTAAAGTAAAAATCACGTCCCAAGGCTTATACTAAATAATAAGTAAAAAAACTAAGGAAAGACCCCCAATTGTCAGTGTATCTAGTATATAGGTATGATTTAATAGTATTAATTCATGGTCCTACTACTTATTTATAAATGATTTAGTGATTAAACCTCAGGGGAATACTAACAAAATAGTTATACTCAAATAAATCTCAAAATACTTGGATTTAAATGCGTGCTAGTGGTGGAAACTAGATAAATAGAATATATTTATAGCTTATATAATGATAATATAAATTTATAAATTCTTTATAATATATTTCTAAATGATAATAATTGTGTTTAAATGTTTAATTGAATTGTAGTAAGTAAGTTACGTCTAATAACAGTCAAAATCCTCCCTTACTTATACCAAAATCCACTGGAATGCACAGACCCTCAATCCAGATGATGTCACTGCTATTGCTGGCAATTACATCACTGTGAGGGCCCATCACCTCCCCATGGCGTCCACTTCAAGTAGATTAAACACCCAGACCTCCAGTAAGGACCCTACATCACAATTAATGATAACACAGGCCCATACCATTAATAGATAATCCAGATAAAAGTGGATACCATAAAGAAACAGGTAAAATAACTCATCCAAAGAGGAAATAATGAAACCCAAAGCATATAAAGGAAACAAATGAAATATCCAAGCCCTCAATAACATCCCCAAGCATCCATATTAACCCAGCAATGACCTCCCAACCCATAAATCCGTGAATATTCATCCAAGGAAGCAGATTAAGTTGTCCAGACTGAGTGTATGCGCCTGAAATAGATGTTTATGCTTCTGTAGGCATTGTGAGTTTACTGGATATGTCCACATGACGTTAAATAAGCAGAAAAACAAAGGTTATAGGCTATTAAGACTCTAAAACCCACTTATATACCTAAATATACATAATATACTGTATATTTCACTGAATATGTGATTTATGTATACATATAAGCTTATGTATGTCAATAATTACTTAATATCACTTAAGATAAGTATATTATGACTCCATTAACACCTTAATAAGTATTTTTAGGCTATAGATAAGCTTTTTAAACTACTACAATTTATATAATAGAGTAATAATTATATATATATGTAATATAATCATATATGTTATTGTTTTAACCTTATTTTTAAAATATAAGCTTAATGTACTTAAGTTTATTTTATTTTAAGTATAAGAAATACTCATTCCTAGGGATATCTAGGCTGAAAGACTTGGTCAAAATTGCCCTTCTGAACAATGGTCTGATGCTCAGAAGAACACTTTTATAATGCGTAGAAGATAGATATGTATACATATAATACCTAGATGATATGCATTATAAAAGTGTCCTTCTGAGCGTCGGACCATCCTTCAGAAGGACACTTTTGACCAAGTCTGTAACACCTTCACTTTTATGGTTAGCCAACAATCAAATACTGTGGAAATTGGCGAAATCCTTGCCATCCTATTGCACAGAACCTAAAATGTCCACCTGATTAATGGTCCATTTCTGAGAAGGACACTTTAATAATTAAAACTACCAAACTTTCACAGACTTATACCCTTACTGATATGCTTTATAAAAGTATCTTTTTCAGCATCTTCAAATTCTCAGAAGGATACTTGGTGCCATGTAAAGCCAGATACAACTGTTTTTTTAATTGTATTTAAGATATTAATCCTATATTTAAAAAATTCATTTTATTAAATTATCATTATTTAAGGTAAAAACTTCTGGCCATTTTCTTTGGGACACAAAATAATACTACCTCAAGTATAATAATATAATAGAAATCATATTTCAACACACAGTTATTATTAAAAACATAGTATTAAGCCATTGAATTTTTGAAAATCAAACAATAATATTTTCTTAACATATAACAAATATATATCTAACTGCCAAATATCATTTTATTATTATTATCAAAGTATAGCATTCTTCTGGTTGCATTTGGCACATGAGATACAACAATACTCTAATCATAGATAATAAACTGTTAAGGACAAGTTCATTATAATCTTATTATGAGAAGATAAATATTATCCCATACATATGTGGAAAGTGTGATATCTGATTTTTCTTGACTTAGGAGATTTAATGAAATGATTTAGAAAAGTCATAGGAGTTGTAAAATAATAATGCTTCAAAATTCTTCACATATTCATTTTAAATAATTTTTCCTAAGTAACAGATTGATTTATTAATCAATACATACTTTAGCACAAATATAGGTGGGACAAAAAATTTAATAACCATGCTTATCAAGGGTTCAAAAACCTATTAATGTATATATTTGACCTTTTACAGCCTTGTTTATGCTTTATGTCACCCACTTGCACAAACATGCATCTGACCATCAGTCAAGTACTTCCTGGAAGCCAATATTCTAGAATTAAAGCATTAATAAAGTATCTTGTTAACCAGTCCACACAATATTTGATGTGGTGAGAAATGATTTGACTCATAATATTCCTAGCAATAACTAGTTTGATAAAGATAAATGCCTAGGGGAAAAAATTTGCACTAGATGTCTAGGCCTATTATATATAAGTTGTTGTGTTCCATAAAAAATGGTTGTCAGAGTTAACCTAAAATCTGGAATATTTATACCTTTTGCTGATGGATCACGTATAAATATATCAATCATAGGGCATTACATTGAATGCACAGACTTTTTAAATATAATTTATTACACAAATCACCCAAAAATGCTATCTCTGACCCACAAGACTTGATAATGCCAGCATGTTCATCTCAAAAATATTGGTTCATCATTTCCCTACTATCAACTTGTGAAAGAAAAATAATCAGCACCATCTATAGTTTTTGAGTATTTTACTCATTCTCATTAGCTACTGAGTAGATAAAATATCCATCCATAAAATGTAAATATGATTTTAAATCACAACACATATTTTTTACTGGTGTTTACACCATTGGTTAATTGATCATTACATGATTTAAAAATATGTAAAGTATTTTCAGTGATAGCAAGATCCCACAGCTAACATTCACTTTAGAGCGCTATCCATGCCTATTATCAACTCTTAATATTATTCAAAGAGTGAGTGACTTTAACATTTGTGAACCACAATTTTTAGTCATAAGGTCAATATGACAATTAAACCAACCTTCACTTATAATGAAATTGAACAGATACCATCACTACATTTTTTCCTGACTGTAATTAATTTTAATCATGTAAATCTGGTTTTCAACGGTTATAATATAGAGCCAACATTAACTTGCACTGGAATCAAATCCTCATAATGGAAAATATTCAATAATTTTAAAGAGTAACATCAATATTGAGAAAGGCTCTAGCACAGCTAGATCAAATACTAAAAAACCAAAAGTTGATTTCAATACTGAAATTTATTCAATAAAATTAAGTAATAATAATAAATTATGGTCACCTTCCATAATTCTACACTCATGGTACCCTCTGCTGAAAAATGAGTGCACAAATTTTTTTAGTGGTTGCTTGACCACTGATACCAACGTCCATACTACTAGTCTAGAATGAAAATCCATGAGTGGAATTGTGAATTTTGCTTGCCACTGTTTTCATATGCAATATTCATTTCATATTGCATGCCAACTTTTTTCCATCCTGGTTCCCCCACACTACTAGCCAAGTATGAAGATCTATCAGTGAAATTGCAAGTTTAGAATGCCACTGTTAATTATGCAAAATTCATTTTCATATTGCATGCAAACTTTTTTGCATCCCAGTTGGCAATCTCATTTTGCATTGAACCCAAAATACACAAATCAAATACAACAAATGATTATTCAACACAATTTGGCACATTGAATTTGGGCCACATAGACATGATAAAATATACATATCTTGTAAGTATAGTCTAGTATATAAGTATGATATAATAGTTTTTATTTATGGTCCTACTACTTATTGATAAATGATTTAGTGATTAAACCTCAGGGGAAGACTAATAAAATAGATATACTCAATTTAAACTCAGAATGCTTGGATTGAAATGCATGCTTAGTGGTGGAAAATAGATAAATAGTATATAATTATAGCTTAAATAAGGATAATATCAACTTATAAAAGGCTTTATAATATATCTCTAAATGTTAATAATTGTATTGAAGTTTTTTATTGAATTGTAGTAAGTAATTGATGATAAATAACCGTCAAAATCCCTCATTACTTATACCCAAATCCCCTGGAGTGCACAGACCTTCAATCCAGATGATGTCACTGGTATCCCCGGCAATTACAGCACTGTGAGGGCCCATCACCTCTCCATGGTGTCCACTTCAAGCAGATTAAACACCCAGACCTCCAGTAAGGACCCTCCATCACAATTAATGATAACACAGATCTATACCACAAATAGAAAATCCAGATAAAAGCGGATACCATAAAGAAACAGGTAAAATAAGTAATCAAAAAGAGATTTAATGAACCCCAAAGCATATAAATGAAACAAATAAAATGTCCAATCCCCCAATAACATCCCCAAGCATCCACATTAACCCAGAAATGACCTCCCAACCCATAAATCCGTGAATAACCATCCAAGGAAGCAGATTAAGTTGTCCAAACTGAGTGTATGCACCTCATATAGATGTCTATGCTTCTGTAGGCGTTGTGAGTCCACTGATTTCGTCCATATGACCTAAAATAAGCAGAAAAACAAAGGTTATAGGCTATTAAGAGGCTAAAACCCACTTATAGACCTAAATATACATAATATACTGCATATTTCACTGAATATGAGATTTATGTACACATATAACCTTATGTATGTCAATAATTACTTAATATCACTTAAGATAAGTATATTATGACTCCATTAACACCTTAATAAGTATTATTAGGCTATGAATAAGCTATTTAAACTACTATAATTTATATAATAGAGTAATAATTATATATATATGTAATATAATCATATATATTATTATTTTAACCTTATTTTTAAGATATAAGCTTAATTTACTTAAGGTTATCTTATTTTAAGTATAAGAAATACTCATTCCTAGGGATATCTAGGCTGACATATCTCTTATATATTTTTTTTCTCAAAAGCTTTAAGCAGAGAATAAAAATGAGATGGAGAATAAATAAGTAAACTACTGAGGATATTAATTTTTTACATAGAGTCTTCCATATTTGAAGCTATATAGATAATGCTAACAGTCAAAATTTGCTTTTTAAACTTGATGAAAAATTTCACACCAAGGATATGGTTTTTTTCAATATAATTTTTTAAGGCATATTTTCTAACAATATAATGAAAACTAAGGTGTCATGCTCCATGTGACACTTGAGGCAAAAGCAGCTCATTAAATCAATAATAACGAGGTCTAAATTCATGTTCGAAGCACAGAAGCAATTTCACATAGCAACTGCAACTTTCCTTTGTGTACTCACTATTCAACCACGCTAAATCTAAAACTTTAAATCTAAATTAGTTAATCTCTCAACAGTATGTTCAGTCTTTTTCTTTGATAGGCAATGCACAGCGCAATGGCCAATGCAATATTCTGCTAAAGGTTTATTGTGTGTCTGTGGGTTATTAACGGGGGTAGTGAGCATGGACAGGATGGTTAGTGGAGGGTCAAGGGGTTAACAGATGTTAGTGAGGAGGGTCCAGGTGTAACAGGTGTTTTTTGGAGATCTGTGGTGTGCAGAATGATGGATGGGCATGAGGTCAATGCAAGGACGAGTAGTGGATATAAAAGGGATGGGATTTTGGTTTGACATTCTTTAGAATTAAATTATAAAACGTATATATAGTTAATAGTGGTAAAGCTTCAGGTTAAATCATTATTATTGTACATTTCCTTATTTTCTCAGTAATCATTTCTAAAACTTAAATCTTTGATTATTGAGTTTCCAACCCTTTGTGAGATCCTAAGAATATTAATATTACCTTTAAATTATATTAAGATTCTTATGGAACATATCTCAAAGTAAAATTTCTTCCTTTGATGCATCTTCAAATCACTTCCTCAAGTATTTCCTCTGTACTTTGAAGAAGTCTCTAAACTCCTTTCTCCATCTCACTTTCACAGGAACACCCTTGACCTTGTGCGTAGGTTGTCCGGTGACATAAGGCTATTGTAAAAAAAGCTTAAATCATCATTCCTCTTTTCCCTTTTCAAAATTATAGGTCACATGACTTATTTTTCACTTTTCTCGGTAAAAGGTTAATTTTCACATTCTGTATGCCTGAATATTTCATGTTGCATATGCATTATGCATCTACATGCAATATGAAATATGCACTGAGCAATATAAAATATGAATTATGCAATATGCAATATGCACTATGAATTATGCAATATGCAATATTCAATATGAATTATGAATTATGCATTATGCACTATGCACTATGCATTATGCACTATGCACTATGCATTATGCAATATGCATTATGCACTATGCACTATGCATTATGCATTATGCAATATGCAATATGTAATATGCTATATGCAATTCTTAATATTCAATATACAATATGCATTATGAATTATGCAATATGCAACATGAATTATCCAATATTTAATATTCAATATGCATTATGCATTATGCATAATGCAAATTGCATATTGAGTATGCATGCACAATTGGTAATGAATATGTATGAATTTTCAATATGCATCAATAATGTATTTTGAGTACACATGCATAATGTGTATGTTAGATCAATGTGTGCTCAATTGTTGCTAAACTAAGGATCAACTTGTGCTGAATGTAGGGCACACTGGGCCTTAATCAAGGACAAATCTCAGACTAAATGTGACTCCAATTTACTCTCAATGTGACATTTATGGAAGGTCTGATACATGGTGTAAATTAGGGTCACCATGGAGTTCAAAGAGTGAGAACTGCTAGCAATTCACCCCCAAATTTCCCATGGTGATTAGTCTTGAACTGGTGGATGAGGTGTTTCCTTTTCTCAAGGTCCTGTTGATTTCTAGCAGGAGTGGATTGGAAGTAGCTTAGTAGAAGGTGTTTTTGTTCATAGGAGTGTTGTTAGAACTTGGCCTTAATGGTGTGCAAGTGGTTAGGTGTTGGTGGTTCAATGGATCCTACATTGTCATCATCACTGTCAGAAGATGGAGGAACTGAGAAGTCATCAGTTTTAAAAGTAGAAGGAAAGACTAAAAGTTTTTTTTGTTTACCATCAGATGGACCAAGCATGGTAGAAGTGGTTGTTGTACTGGTATTGGCACTTTTCTTTGAAGGGTGTAGTTTGTTGACCAATCTGGGTATCAGGATGGATGGCCTGGATCTTTTGGTACTGATGGAAGATGGACCAGGTTGAGGTGAAGGTGAAGCTGTTGAAGACGATAATAGACCAGGTCTGAAGCAAGTCTTCTTCCTGGATTAGAAGACATCACAGGAGGTTCTTTATGGTTGAGCTGGTGGTGTGATGGTGCAGATTAGATTGTTGTCAATGCAGTAATGGTAGGGTCCCATGTCAGAGGCATATTTTGAAAGAAAGCTGAACATGGTGGATCTGATGGAGGAAAATGTGGAAATTCTCATTTGGAGGGAGGATGTGGTCTTCCAACATTGGCAGAGGCCTTTGTTGGTCTGTTTGGCACTGTTTTTGTATGTCTTAATTGACATTGGTTGAATAATTACGTGTTATTTTGGTTTTACTCAGTGGATCTTGGGACTATGGGTATGTGGGTACAACTATTGGATAGCCCTGGTTTTTCTCTATATTTGATGTCTTGATGATATTTTTCATATTCCAAGTTTTAAGGTGTCATTTACTTACTTTTCATTTCTAAAAGATAGCTGTTTAAGTTTGTTTTTTGTGTTTTACGGGCCTACATTAACTCTTAGGGTTAAGTTCTTAGTACCATTAAGTAGAGCTAATTTGGCTCTATATTATATGTCTTAATGTTGTCATAGCTTAATTTTGTGTTTTAAGGGTTTTAGTAGTTGTGGTGGATTTTTCCAAGTACATTTGGGCTTTATTGGAGGTTTTTAGTGGTTTTCTGGCTTCAGGGAGGTCCTGCCACCTCTAGGGTCGGGCAGCCCACCCACCTTGGTTATAGAAGGCTGGGGAGTGTCTCTAGAGGGACTTTGATTCAATTTGGCTGTCAAAAAGTGCCAAGTCAGTTGCTGTGCATGGATTTTTTTTTAGATGGTGGTCTGTGTGTACATACTGAATAAGACTGTTGTGGGCAACCTTAATTATCATACAACCATCTGGTTATTATATATCATTGTTTCTCACTCAGTTTTCACTTTTTTTTTTTTTTTTTTTTTTTTTTTTTTTTTTTTTTTTTTTTTTTTTTTTTTTTTTTTGGCCACCATTGGCTATGTTTGTTGCAAGGTTTGTTGTTCATTTAACTCAATGTTGGCAATTGGTTTCTGTGGTGTAGGTTTGCAACCTGCATAAAGTATGATTGATGTTTTTTTTTTGTGCAACAAGTGCACAGTGTTTTTTTTTTTTGGTTTTCTGGTGTGGATCATTCTGCATTTCAGGTTTCTGGTTCTTTGGTTCTCAGTGGTCTGCTATTGGCTACTGTCTTGACTTGTTAAGCAGTCAAGAAGTGTGTTTGGAAGGGGTTAATTTGCTGTAGCACACAAATCTCACCTGGTATTTCTCAAAGGGACAGGGGTTTTTCTCTCCAGTTTGACTTTAACTCCCTTGGTCAAGGCCTATAGCTAGTCCTATAGGATTGTCTACAATGCAAGTCATGATCCAATGATTTTTCAGTTTTGATCTCCCAATTTTTTTTTTAAAAAAATTTTTTTTTAAAAATAAAAATTGGATTCTGAGCTCCTAGATAACAGGAAAATGTTCCCTTTAAAATACCAATAATATGTTCCATCCTTACTCTTGATTGGTGAAAAGTAGTTTTGTGGGTTTTTTTTTTCTAAAGTTGCACTACAGAAAGCAGGTTTAATGTACTTTCCACTTGTATATGCTGAGCCTGCAAGGAGATACTGAGATTTGTCAAAGTATGAAGTCTGGGGATGGAGAAATCATCATTCTTTTGAAAGACAGACAAGTCATGACATGACATGAGCTGGGGAAGCCACAATGAAAAATAATCAACTTTTTTTTTTTTTTTTTTTTTTTTTTTTTGTTGTTGTTGTTGTTGTTGTTGTTGTTGATGTTGATGATGATGTCACAGATAAGTTGAACAGCTAATTGATTCTCTAAAAAAAAAAAAAAAAAAAGAAGATCAAAAAGTGAATAGATGAAAGATGTGAAATGGGAGAACCTTTTTTTTTTATTTTTTTTATTTATTTATTTATTTTATTTTTTTTCTGGGTCATTAAAAACATCATGGTTGCCATCATGAGCAGGCTTTTAAGTCAAAGGTGTAGGTGTACCATCAACTAAACTCACACAGCCAGGGAAACCTTCAGGTTGCATTACTTGAGAGGATTCAAGGTCTCTGTTGTGGAGTTAGCCAAGCAAGTGTTTGTGACTTGAGAGAAAGGATAGCAATCATACAGCGCTTGATGTATAATATCACCTTACCATATCCTATGTTAAAGAGATGATCCAGACATCTTACAGCTGCACCATTTCCATTTGACCCAAAGCAACATAGTGCAACAGCAAGTTGAATAACAGGATCATGCTGTTTGTTTTGAGAATTGTTATGAAAGATAGGATGTTCAGAGATGAGTTGATAAAGTTTGAAGAAAGAATCAGGAGAAGTTTGAAATAGTTGAGAAAGAGAGAAGGTTTAGTTGAGGAATGT